>JAQIXW010001306.1:0-20173 GCA_034700685.1 Willowsia buskii | reverse complement strand
CAACTTTCAACAGAACTTTCTTTAGAGCAATTACATGAAAACTCAGAAAACTTTCAGATATATTATTATGATAGTGAACTCACAACACATTTCCCTGTAATTCCAGATATTTTGCGATTCTATATAATGACAACAGAATTTACAAACAAATTACCTTACGAGTTTTTAAAATATAATCAGCCAACACGAATTGTTATATTACCTGAAATATACAATTGTGAAAACGCCAATAACTCTCTCCACCATTCACTGCACCTGTTTTATAAACTTTCAAATGTACTAACCACAATATTTATTTTTACACCTACAAATTATCCAACCAAAACTTGTGGACTTATTTTAACAACTGCATATAAATCATTTATAAATACACCAGCAGTAAAGTTTATAGTAACGACAGACAATTCAAATATTGTGTTAAAGACAGAACTTTTATGCTTAAATTTTTGTCCTATGAACAGAAAAACGATGGATATTACTACACTTTTCAAATCTGACTTAGCTAACATTCACAATCAATACTTCAGAAAATTAGGGAACCCACAAATTTCAGCTTACGTAACCTTCAGTTCACCAACATTGTACAGTGACAGCCTTTCTAAAAACTTTCTCTGTGATAGAATTTACAGAAATTTGCGACATTATAAACGCGCATGGAATGTAGCAAATTTCTGCTGGGCAAAGCAAGTCTTGGCTGGCACAATTTCAAAAGTTCATAATATCTCGTTTGTGGAAATCTCATATACAGAAAATATTGAAACTGATTTTATAAAAATGGATGTAACAAAGCAGCTTGATAAATGGTCCGCAACAGAACTCCGTTTACAGTACTACTCAGGTCAATTCTGGTACTACTGCAAATACGACAATACTGCTGACGCCGTTTCGGCAGTTGACTATATCGTGTGGACAAAGCCATTTGCTATTGACATGTGGATATTCTTGGGATTAGGATGGGTTATCGGAGTAGCCGCTGTATCCATATTTGTGACAAGTGATGCAGATAATATGCTAGAAAAAATTGTGTCAAAATTTATTTATTTGCTCTATTTGGGCTCCCAAAAGTCAAAGTTGATTGGAACACATGGCCGATATCTGATGGGATCTGTGGTTTGTATGGTTTTTATCTGGAATTTGTACGAAAATGAGCTCACAAGCTTGACTACAGTGAAGGAGAAATTACAGCCATTCGAAACAATTCAGGATTTGCTGGATGATGGATATTTGCGTATGCAAATGGAAGATGTTTGTGATGGCTCAAATGAAACAAAACGGAGAGAGAATGGATTTTACTGTGTGAGCCGTACCAATGCTCCTGAAAATCATCAGTATCCGATGAGACAAGATGTGAAGTTGGCCCAATCAAAAACAGCCCGATGGAATGAGTGGGAGTTGCCAAGGATGCGGTCTTGGTTTCAGGGAAAATTCGGAAAGAAACTAAAATGCTTTAATGTGATAGAAGAGTTTGATGTGGAGCCTTACTTCTTTCTAATTCATACAGTGAATCGGAAATGGATTTGGGAAACTGTTGAGTGGACTTATGAAGCAGGATTGATGGAGAAATGGAATGATTGGGCACAATATGCAACAGAAAATTTTAATAGAAAGATTTACTATAATTTGGATGAAGATGAGATAACCATGGATTTGATAACTTTGAAACGAATGTGGCCTGTGATAATTGTGGGAGGGCTTCTTGTGGCAATTGCGTTGCTCTTGTTTCTTGCGGAAGTTTATAGAAGCAGAGCAGATAATATCACATTGCGTTGCTGCAATTGGAAGCAAGGCAAAACCATCGTTGTGGAACTAACAGTTATTAAAGAAAATGAAAATGCGTTAAAATCTGATTCTTTCGACTCCTCTTTGGAATCATGCACACCCCTTGAATAGATACCCCGGCGTCAATATAAGATTTTACGATAATAACAATAATGTCAGTGCTAAATAAAGATTGGCTGAGAGAGAGTGTGTATGTGTGATTTGTAATTCATTTGATTACTTCAAATTTGCTCACTCCCTTAATTTCCTGATCGGAAATATATATGGTTTATTATATCTCTTATTGATTATCCGTTTTTATGTAAGATATTAATCACAATGTTAATGACTTAATGTCACATACATATAAATATAATAAAAATGTAATGCATATAATAAAATACATTATAAAATTAAAATTTTCATGAAAAATTATGATATGCAACTAGCATCTAAATAAATAATTTGTCATTGAGATGTTTACATTTTCATCTGCAAATAATCACGTTAACAAGTATTTCACATTTAAATTCGGACTTTATGGAATTAAATCTAAAGCATAATATGACGTGATTAAATTTCACCGAGTAAGTACGATAATTCTCATAAAGAATTGGCGCCGCATGGTGTACACATGATAATTAACTGGAAAACTTCATCATCAACATCATCATGTTTTCGTCAAACAGCCAATCAGGTGGCCAGGAGCCCATGTGTATACTATACGGCGCCAATTCAAACATCAAGTTTTGTCGAGAGTATTAATAGGTAAAATGAATACTGATGGTTTATTTTGCGGGCTAAAATATAAAAATAATGTTGAATGTCAGTCAAATAGATATTCAAACGCAAAAAAAAAAAAAAATAAAGCAATGACAGAATTGACGCATCTACACAGAATGATTAAATTTCATTACACATTAGACAAATTAATTGTGATTGATTCCAACAATAAATTATTTTTTGGAAAATTAGATAATTTTAGGTTTATGACTTGAGTTGTTAAGAAATGCTTTCATCTTAAATACCAAAGATATTTAAGAATCATGGCATTTTTTTGTTGCGGAACGGCGTATTTGTATAGTAACTATTGATAAAATTTTTATATTGCTTAAATTTGGGATATCAAAGTAAAACAAAAATTGATAAGGAAGTGTATAAGTTGAAAAACAGGTCAAATTCACTTGTATTTATAGTTTTCTACATTATGTAAGTTACAAAACAACTTATCAACTCTGGAGAAGAATGCTGGCTTTACTTGTAAAAATATCGACACGAAGAGGCTCTTGCCGTAACGAAAGCCAAAAATAATTTTAGTTTTATAAGATGTTTTTCACCGACTATACTTCAAGTTAAGCTTATAAATATCTTGCAAATGATACAACGACAATATTTTTTAGCATGAGACGATATAACATATGGGCATTAGCATTTGATGGATAGTCTTTTCTGTAGATGTATGTATGTATAAACGTAGGGGAGCCTTTCCCTAGATGAAAAAACCGGCTCATAATATTATCTTTTGTTGTTTTGAATGTTTTGTAAGACGACAGCTTTATTTTAAAATGTTTGCTAACTGGTGCAATCTATTTTAATATAAGCAATAATGCCTTAGTCGTGTTTGTTGTTTCTTAGTGAAACAACAACAGAAATGGCGGAAAGCCGTGGAAACAAAATAAAATACATTTCCATATATATTTTACACTTCGCACTAACGGTTTGTAAAGCTCATCATTCTACAAGACTTTGGGTAGAAGAATTATACCCAAAAATTTATGAAAACTCGAAGAACCTTCAAATATATTATTATGATACTGATCATACCAGATATTTGTCAGTAATACCGAATATTTTACGATCCTACGTAATAACGAAAACTTTTACAAACACATTGCCTCACGAGTTCTTAAAATTTCATCAGCCAACACGAATTGTTATATTCCCTGAATTATATCTTTGTGTAAACAAAAACAACTCTTTGCACAATTTATTTTTCGTATTTTCTGAACTTTCAAATGCACTAATAACTCTATTCATTTTTACATCTACAAATTATCATAAAAAAACTTGTAAGCCTCGATTAACCACAGCATATAAATCATTTATAAATACACCATCACTAAAACTGAAAATATCAGTAGATCATTCTAATGCTTTGTTAAAGACGGAAATTTTGTGCATTCAATTCTGCCCTGGTGACAGCAATATAATAAATATTACTGCACTTTTCAAATTTGGTTTGAGTGCCATTCACAATCAATACTTCAGAAAACTAGAGAACGCCCCCATTTTTGCCTACGTAACGTACAGTTCTCCAACCTTGTATAGCGACAGTATTTCGAAAAACTTTCTCTGTGACAAAATCTACAAAAATCGGACAAAAAGTAGGCGTGTGTGGAACTTAGCATGGTTTTGCTGGGCAAAGCAAGTCCTGGCTGGTACAATATCAAAAGTTCATAACATTTCGTTTGTGGAAATCTCACATGCGAAAAATATTGAGATAAATTTCCTAAAAATGGATGTAAGAGAACAGCTTGATAAGTGGTCCGCATCAGAACTTCGTTTACAGTACTACTCTGGTAAATTCTGGTACTATTGCAAATATGACAATACTGCTGACGCCGTTTCAGCAATTGACTATATTGTCTGGACCAAACCATTTGCTATTGACATGTGGATATTCTTTGGATTAGGATGGGTTATCGGAGTCCCTGCTGTAGCCATATTTGTATCAAGCGACACAAATAACTGGTTGAAAAACATAGTGGCCAAAATTATTAATTCATTCTTTCTGGGCACAGAGTTGGTTGGCACACATAGCGGATTTTTAGTCGGATCTGTAGTTTCTAGTGTTTTTATTTGTAATCTGTATAAAAATGACATCTCAAGCTTGACTACGGTCAAGGAAGAGCTACAACCGTTCAAAAATATTCAGGATTTGCTGGATGATGGATATTTGCGTATGCAAATGGAAGGTGTTTGCGCTGGCTCGAACCAAACAAAATGGAAAGAGAATGGATTTTACTGTGTGATTCGTACCAATGATCCTGAAAATCATCAGTATCCGATGAGGCAAGATGTGAAGTTGGCTCAATCGAAAACAGCTAGATGGAATGAATGGGAGTTGCCAAGGATGCGGTCTTGGTTTCAAGGAAGATTTGGAAATGAGCTTAAATGCTTTAATGTCAAAGAAGAGGTTGATGTGGAGCCTTACTTCTTTCTGATTCATACAGTGAACCGGAATTGGATTTGGGAAACTGTTGAGTGGACTTATGAAGCAGGATTGATGGAGAAATGGAATGATTGGGCTCAATATGCAACAGCAAATTTTGATAGATATGTTTACTATAATTTGGATGAAGAAGAGATAACCATGGACTTGATAACTTTGAAACGATTGTGGCCTGTAATAATTGTGGGAGGGCTTCTTGTAGCGCTTGCATTTCTCCTGTTTCTTAAAGAGGTTTACAAGAGCAGATCAGATAATATCACATTGCGTTGCTGTAATTGGAAGCAAAGCAAAACCATCGTTGTTGAACTAACAGTTATTAAAGAAAACAAAAATACGTAAAAATCTGATTCTTTCGACTCCTCTTTGGAATTATGCACACCCCTTGAATAGATACCCCGGCGTCAATTTAAGATTTTACAGTAATAACAGTAATACCAATGTTAAATAAAGATTGGCTGAGAGAGTGGGTGTTTTAAAATGCATTTGATTGCTGCAAATTGTGAGATATATAGAGATTTAGCAGATTTAAAAACTAGCAAAGTTGCATACATACATACATACATATTCATAATGTTACTACTTAGAGCATTGATATTTACCTGTTACTGCTAAAATATATAAAATAAAGTTAAAATTTTGTCCATGCTCACTCGAATATTATTATAATAATTATATTATGGTGTTTTCAAGCAAAGTGAAATTCTCGTTTTTAAGGGGATTATCTATTTCACAGACTATTATTGACGTTAATCAATTATATCCTGTCCAGTATGATCGTTTCATTTAACCTAATTGTAAGCATTCTTTGACATCCTTCGTTTCATGTTAACATGACGATCCATGATGTAACTTGAATGGCTAATGTATCTTTCGCACGTTTTATGTAACTATTCACTATAGCGTAAACTGAAAATAATAAATGCACAATCTAAATTCCCACATACATTTAAGTAACAGAAGCTAGCCACATTTAAGTGTGATATGGCCAGTTTGCATTAAAATATACGGTAAATTGCATAAATAAAGCAATCTACCTATGTATAAATTGAAAAAGCTGTGTTTCATCAATGTAAAACTTTTCGAGAATCATAATTAAATTCTTATTGCTTGACGTTTTCTACTTAAATTAGTGCCACTTTGTAGAAATTGAATTACCTAATGTTGATATGCCAAATGTGTAATGAGTATATTTCACGGTTGATAGTAAACAAAAAAGTTTCAATCTCGGTTGTGCATTAATTTGCACTTCGCATTAATCCTCATTTTGAGTGAAAGTGATTACATTAGCGCTAAACTTGTTAAGCTGGCAATAATGACATATATTTGAAATTGATACATAGTTTGCCTATATCTCTAAAGTTACATAAAAACGGCATAAATGGCTACACACGGAATGCACTAGAAAACAGTCAGTTAACATACTGAGGTGCGTTTTATGAGATATGATCGAACAAGCTAATTGGTGTAAGCAGCCATTATTTTGCTCTTTATTTCAGTCGGAAAATGCTAAGAGAACTGTGCATATTCGTCACATCGAAATTATCAAAGTTACATTTTGTTTCAAGGTATATATTTTTCATTCCAGCGATGTTTTAGATAGAGATGAAGACTTTTCCTTCGTTTTTATTTGTTTCCTAAATTCACATAAATTGCATCCGTGCGGAATTTTTGAAGAAAACAGCTTTACTGATTTCAAATAAATATTCTACTTTTGTAAAAAATGGAAGAAACTTGGGATGTCGTTTTTCGAGATGCCAGTGAGTTTTGGGTGCATCACGTATTTATTCCAGTGGTAGCGGCGATCGGTGTATTCTTAAACTTAATCACACTTCTAATCCTTACGAAGAAAGAGATGCGCAAATCATCAAACACGTAATTTAAAAAGAAACTACGATCACAATCAGCAAACTAAGATTGCTCATCCACATCTGAATTTTAATCAACTTTTATTTTAACAATAATTTGCAGTTACCAAGCCACACTTTCTACTGCTGACTTGATCTTCTTTATTTTCACCCTCTTTTTAACCTTGAAACACCTTGAGTACTTGAAATCAGTGAAGTTTTACTGGAAGTATATACCTATGGGTTTATGGATAGTAGATGCATCAGGTAAGCTAGTTTATACGTAAACTGTTCAAATGTTTCAAACGGTTTCGTAATTTTCATCACTTTATTAATGAAAATGACATGACATTTTTGCGTTTGAAGGTTCCACATCGGCTTGGATTACTGTGGCTTTTACAATTGAGAGATATTTTGCAACAACCAAACAATTCAAAAATAAGGTGAATTTTTTACTGAAAGTTTGTTTAAATATTTATCTATATATTCAACTTGAGTATCTTTATGTGATTGCGTCTGTTCAAAATGCATAGTTTACCTAAGTACCGTACATTCCCAAATAAGCGCCCTCATCACTGCCTACGTATTATTATAATGCATAAGGCATATTTTTCATTTTTAGAGCCTTTCAGTTGGAGGATATCGACGAGAAATTTTCACAGCATTGGTGTATTTTGCCTGCTTCAGTTTTAAAGCTTATAGGTATTTTGGATGTAACTTTTTTGAAGCCATCAAGACACAGGAAACAAATGAAAATACAATGGTATGAATATTCCCCTAAAAATATTTAATAGAAAAAAAAGTTTTTTTAATGTACAAAAATTACTTGATAAATTTTATTCTTCGCAGCTTCTGGAATTAAAGCGGGTGGAGCTTGGACTTAACAATTGTTGTAATAAAATGTATCAATGGACTTCATCAGTCATATTTGTATTCCTCCCTTTGGTTATCCTCACTGTAGGAAATGTCTTCCTCATTATTGCTCTTCTTTCGTCACACACTCAACGAGTACAAATGAACCTGAGCAATTCCAGGAATCGTTATCATATTATGCGCCAGAAGGACAGAATTTCAAAACAGCTTATTCTTAGACTTGCCATTTGTGTTGTATGCAAGCTGCCAACTGCAGCGATTTTTATTTACACGTTAATGTACACCCCTTTGAAAGATTCCGTTGAAGAGAATGTGTTATTAGGAGTTGGAAATTTGGCTAACTTTTTGGCTGTCTGTAACGCAGAGTTCAACATAATCTTTTCTGCTGGCGTTAGCAAAAAGTATAGACGCAGTGTTTTAAAGCTTTTTTGTCTTGATTCTGAAATTTAAAGTAGGGATAATCTCCACTATCAAAGTGTCATTGTGTTAAGAGAACATAGATGGTTTTCTAGCAGTGAAGAATTTACTGTTTAAAGCGGTGAATCTTGCTACAGTTAGATTTTTCAAAAGTATATATGTTTTGATGTTGATATTAATACTTATTTTGTGTTTATTGGTCTACAAAGAAGCTCTCGCTATCGAAAATGTTAAAATATTAATCATAAAAACTTAATAGCTAATTTAAGATACAAGCAGGACTAAAAACCTAAATATTTCATTGCTATTGTTAATCATAGAGAAGTTGGGAACTATAGATAATATATGTATATATGTATGCATCTTATACATAATGAGATGAAAAATGCTTCTTTATCGTACCTTTGAAAAAACCAATTGCAAATGTTGTGTCGCCGAACAATGTCATTAAGATAAATGCTATAGTCAGCACATTAGCTATATAAAACTTGGTAGTATGTCAAATATTCAAATTTCCATCAAGACAGCTTTCTTTCTTCAGAAAGAACTTGAACACTGTTTTTTGAAGCATTAATAAAACTTTTATGGCCAAATTTTTTAAAACTATATGTTAAATAATGTATAATAAATCATATATGTTAATATACATCTTAAAACGTAATCGCATTGTGGTGGTAACTAATTTGAATATTTTATCTAGTAAGCATTTGAGTTAAGTTGCTTAAGTAATATGGCGTTATACAGAAAAAATTCTAATATCCACCATTACACACGCACAATTGCTACACAAAATGTAAAAATGTTTAATGCCTCCAAAACTTTGCATCACGTTCCATTTTGGCATTAACTATTCCAGAATAATTATAAACATGATTTTTGAAAAATTGATTATTTTATAGTAATACAAATGTAAATCTGTACTTAAAAATGTCTCACAAATTTTGTGGGCTGTTACAAGACAGTGCTGATTAAACCAATTGGTCGAAAGCAAAGAAAGAAAGGAAAGTTCTTAAATGTATAGTAACGCATCATGGAGAGTTTAAATGTAAGCCTGAGTTATGTGCATATATGACAGCTAACATTTTTGATTATTAAGGTAAAATAAATATAATATGTACTTTGCTTCATGTGGTGGATTAGCAAGTGTCAAGTGTGAATTCCAGCTGAGTGTCTCACTTTCCCCCACAAAATCTACTTCTACTTTTTATCTTTTTATAATATGAAGTTCCACTAAAGATTTCACTTCGATAATATTTCGAGATTTGAAATTTGACAAATCTAACTTTAAGATCTATGTGATATAATGTTAAAAAGGTTTGGAAATCTTGAGATTGAAAATATAACATTTATTCTTACATTGACGCATAAAACTTGTTTCCAGATACACACCTTTTAACATTTGTATTTTACATATAACTACATTCAATGAGCAGTTTGTCAGAATCGCCACTTCTGTCACTCATTTTGCAAAAGTGTGTGCTAGTTAAAAAATAATAAACCGTAATACTTACCATATTTGCTAACATTCTCGAGTTAAACATTTTGCAAATTACTGATTGAAACATGCGATTCAATATAGGCTTGTCTTCACATGCCATATAGCTTATATATTTATAGCGCATTAGAAGCAAAAAGGTGAAACTCACGTTTCTAAAATAATCATCACGTTCACATACTATTATTGACGTAAATCAAATCAGAATATGCTGTGAGCGTATAATAAAGTTGTTTGATTTAACAATATTAAAACATGTTATGTGGAAGATGAGCAAATTGAGTTATGTGGACAATCCATGTTTATATGACACAATTGAGCAACTTGAAATGCAATATTCATCAACAGAACTCTCAAAAACATTTCCGTATTAACAACTAGCAAATGTTAATCTGTATTGTGGCCAGCTATTTGCCTGTTATTTTTCTTGATATTACCACACATAAACACTAGCATATTAGTTAAAAACGGTAGATGGAACGGGAAAATGATTGAATTCCTTTGAATCCAAAATGTTAAATGTAAATGAAATAGTGTTTTAAACAAATGGTATGAAAATTTCTAATTTTTTGCACTTAGCCTTGCTGACAGTAAACTTTAAGGAAGTAAATGCAAATGAAATAATAGAGAAAAGTATTTTAAAAGGTTTGGGCGCTAAATTTGAAAAGGCTGTGTTTTACCAATAGAAAGTTTTGCTATTTAGTATGGATTCATCTTTCCTGTAGAAAATATTCTTTTGCTTCACTACTTGCGTAATTTTGTTCACGTTTTCAGCTCATTAAGCTACAAATTATACTACTTGTTTTACACAATCTTTAGAGAACTCTTATTACGTCATGTTTTAAAAACATTTGGCAGACATTCCTTACATAAATATGATGCTATAGTTTGATAAAGAGACTACCCGTGAGTTGTTTTCACGTGTTGCAAACTGAAGGGCACAGTTAATACTAAAGCAGTGGTTTCATGCTGTTTTTGAATCATATTATGGAACTTTTACATAATTTAATCTGCATTTTGAGTGAAAACAGTTACAATTTATCATTTTTTCTACGACGTAAATGGCCGCTTACTGAACACATTTGAAATTCAAGTTACTTAGCTCATTTGCTTGAAATTCTACCACTATATAAAGTGCTGTGCAAGTAAATTGATAAGGTTTAAATTTAAGATAACTTTAAAAAAATACTTTTTGTAACTCATAGAGGCGCTGTGGTTTTCGCTTTTTAAGCCGTAAGGCGAACTACTTATTATGTAGGTTTTAGGAAATGTCCCATTTTCTTAATTCTTGTCTAATATATTTTGGAAATGCTGTTTTCCTATACATTTTATTTATGTGTTCTGACGTAAAATGTAAAGTGACTTTCATTATTACTAGGAAGCAGCGGGGAAAATTTTCATAAAGGCCATATTTTAGCTTTGATGCAATTACCAAATGAATAGTATCTAATAAGTGGAGCTAATTAAGGATGGAAAAGTGTGCGGCAAACACGTTTTGGGATGCTGGCACGTTTTTTCGTACACATGTGAACATTATGAGGAAGGGAAAGTTGTTTGAGGTGGAGAAACTGTTGGGTATAAGCTGCCACTACTAGTGTGCTTCCGCATGTAGAACTGAACGGTTCATATCTTTTTATAAAAACCTAAACTAAATTGTACTTGATTTCTACTTATTGACCAAAATGGAACAATCTTGGGATATCGTTTTTCGAGATGCCAGTGAGTTTTGGGTGCATCATGTGTTTATTCCAGTGGTGGTGGTTATTGGGGTATACGTAAACCTAATCACGCTTCTAATACTTACCAAAAAAGATATGCGTATCACATCCAGAACGTAATTTTTTGCAAATAAATCATAATCAAAAATTGATAATTTTTCTTGAATATATGAGAATTTTAATCAACTTTTACTTTAATTATATTTTGTAATTTGCAGTTATCTAGTAGCACTCTCCTTTGCTGACTTGATGTTCTTCATTTTTTCCTTTTTCTTGACATTGAAGCACCACGGGTACATGAAAACAGTGCAGCTATATTGGGAGTATATGCCTATTGCTTTATGGATAACGGATGCATCAAGTATATTATTTAAAAAGAGTAAAAGCTTTTTAAATTAAAGGCCAAAATATTTTAGCAGCTTTTGCAAAAAACAGATATGAAGAGTCCTGCAACCTATTCATAAGAGACTAAACAAATTTCTAATTATTTGTATAACTTCAACAAGCAGTAAAGTAGCTGGTTGTGTTGATTTGCTGGCAATCGTTTTTAATATGCAATTTAGTAAATATATTTTTTATTCTTAATTTTTGTAATTTAAGGTTCCACATCGGTTTGGATAACAGTAGCGTTTACTATCGAGAGATACATTACAATATGTCATCCATTGAAAAATCAGGTAAAGTTCTCTTAAGATCTTTCATTAAAGTTTAAATACTAATGAGCATCGCGAAGAGGAAATATATCATTTGACATAAAATAACAATTTAAATCAAGTCGTTGGTGCCATCATATACTTTAAAATTGCTTATTTTTATCTACTTACGTATTTATTGTTAGGCATATAGCACATGCTACAAATGTTAGGACGTAAAGTGGAAGTAAGTTTTTAGGAGTTATGCGGTAAATCATGGCAAATTCCGTGTTGTTCTGGAGATTGTGGTATAAAAGCCAGTAAAAACGTTTGTTTACCATATTTGTTGTTCAAAACATCTACATTATATGTACCGTTTTTATATATATCCATTCAATTGGATATATTGCTGGTTTATTTACTTAAATCATTGAATTCTTTAGTAATTCTAACTTAAAATTTTACGCTCATCGGCAGTCAATAGAAGCGGAGCTAAGCTGCATAGAAAACTTTGATTACCAGTTTGATTTTGTATGGATTTCACGCTTATATCTCTAAATCAGGATACTATTTGCTTTCTATATAAAAATGACTATATTTAATCACGTGTATAATTATTCAACATCAAACAGATTGTCAATCTGTCTGCATATGAAGTAATTAATTGACATGCAATATCTAATTTCTGATACAGAAAAAATATAGACATACATGAGGCATGGCATGAGCTATGATATCGCAATATTTAATGTATCTTCTCTAAATAGAATGTCCTGTAATTGACATGAAAAAGATTGACAGAAATAGCCGATATGACTTTAGCTACCCCAATTTGCGTACTCGATTTGCATGCTCATTTGAAATGCCTCAAAATTAACCCTTTGAAATATTCCTTTTCAGATAACCTCAGTTGTGGGAAAATATCGAGCAAAAATTGTTACAGTGTTGGTGTGTCTTATTTGCTTCGGCATCAAAGCTTTCACATATTTCTGGTGGAACTACTTTGAAGTCGTCAATACACTACAAACAAATGAGAACACAATGGTATGAACTATTCCCATAAATATTCAACAGACAAAATTGAAAATGTTAATAAAAATCACGTTCTTTACAGGTGTGGGAATTAAAGAAGATAGAACTTGGACTACACATTTGCTATAATGTAATCCTTCAATGGATTTCATCAGTCCTATTTGTATTCCTCCCTTTGGTTGTTCTCGCTGTTGGAAATATCTTTCTCATCATTGCTGTTCGTGCGTCACACAAGTTGCGAGTAGAGTGGAACTCAAACAAGCTAACGAGCAGTTCTAGGAATCATCGTCAAATTATGCGACAGCAGGATAAAATTACAGTAAATCTAATTATTAGCGTGGTCGTCTTTGTTATTTGCCAGCTACCAACTGCAGCTATTTATATTTATACGTCGATGTATACACCTCTAAGGGACTCTGTTGAGGAGAATGTGCTATTAGGTGTTGGGAATTTGGTTAATTTGCTGGCTGCTTGTTACGCAGAATGTAACATTATTCTTTATACTGCAGTTAGCAAAAAGTATAGATATTGTCGTTTAAAGCTGTTTTGCCTTGATTCTGCAATTGAAAGGTGGGATAATCTTAACTATCATAGTTTTGTGGTGCTAAAGGGACCTAGATGGTTTTCTAGCAGGACTAGAATTCTGTGTAGCAAGTCGTAAATCTCGCTTTTGTTCGATTGCCCGCATAAATGACTTTTTAAGGATTATGTACTTTAAATGAAGAAAAGCAGTAGAGCTATATTCCTTTATGCTCATTTAGGTAAAAAAAAGAATATCCTTGACAGTTGCTACGTCATCACGTTATACGTTTTAGCGATCTTAAAACTGTCTATATACACAAATCACATAATATACCCAAATTTTAGCTCATAAGTACAAACATAAGAAATTGTACCACACGCACTTAAAATTCTGACTTTCAAAAGTTCCGCTGGCGTTTCTGAATATCTTAAGCACGAAGAACTGAAAGCACTACAGACAAATTTGACGTGTGTGTAAAACATTCTGTATAAAATTAAATTTAATATTAGGAAAAAATTTGCTGGCAAATCTTGTAAAGTTGTCATTATGTCAATAAACAATTCTAAAGTAATATCAGTTATAATTTACATATAAATTGAAAATAGGCATATCTATGCACCTACATGTTACATATGTTAGAAGATAACCCTTAATCAAAATGTTGATTTCCACAAAACTAAATAAAAAGATCGAATATGAATATATGCATAAATTTGTAATGTATATTTGATTAATCTTTTGGTATGCCACAAAAATGCAGAGCATCATAACTATTTTTTTATATTCATTCATAAATATTACAAAATTATGTTTTTGCTATAAAGCCTTCTTTCCTTTTAATATGTGTCCGAATCCGTCAGTATAGTAAAGAAAGGACTAAAACAGTTTAAAATATTTATTTTTTGAAATTTTTGAAATTCATATTTCTATTGAAATGCAGAATTTAACGATTACTTGAAACAAGTCTGATATAGTTTGTATCTTTTTAACCTTTCCTAACTGATAAATATTTTCTTGAAAATAAGTATTTTGATAGTTTTGTGTAGTCAGTGTTTAAAAATGTAAGTCTGTAAATCTTTGATGCAATTTATAAATAAACTACCTTCCTGCAACTTTCAGCAGTATAACGGAAAATTATTTTCTTGGCACTTTTCACTAAAACCATCCCAAATTTCGAGCAACTTATCGTCCAGGAAAGCAGGCATTTTCAAGCTTTGCTATCCTGTAAACTGAACTTATTAATATCTGAGAAGGGTAAGTGGTATGGCTTTTAAAATGTAAATTTTGTATCATGCCTGTAGTAATAGTAAGTTCATAATTACCTTTTTCTCATTGAAATATCCAGTCAAAGGTTTGGCTTTTCGTTTCGCATGTGCGTCATGTTGTGTTGTTTTTTTTTAATTCTTAGTAATGTGAATGAATATATTTTAATGTAGTATGTCATGATCCCACATAACAAACGGTTAGCTACTATATGTGCACAACATCTTGAACCCACGTTTTCAGATGAGACTGTTATAGCACTAAAATCGTAATTCTATTTAGGTAAGTTTTGGGCAAAGTAATTATTCTAATCAGTGATAAGATCAATCGAAATGGTCTTCCGGGGAATATAGCTTTTATGTAATTGGGTTTTATTAACACTTTCTTTGAAAAATCAAAGGAAAATTCAGTTTTTGCACGTTACAAAACGAAGCGTCGTAAATAATTTGCAGTATAGTTTTCGTAAAAGCATATAATAAATATTCGCATTACGGAGGTCACTGTAATGCATTATTACGTAGATGAATACAATGAATCGTAGTTATGCTTTTGTTACGTTTGTCTGTCCGTCTGTCTGTCTGTCCGTCCACGCGATATCTCGAGAACCGCTGGACCGATTGGGACCAAACTTGGTATATAGGTTCTATGGGTCAAAGGAAAGAACCCTATTGACTTTCAGCTTCCTAGGTCAACCCCTTCCCCCTTTCCCCCGGGGGTCATCAACTTTTTCAAATGGCACCCTATATCATGTGATACCTTTTTGGAAAGCGCTCGTCGAGCACATCAATTTCCACTAATTGACCGCTTCGCACAAAGCTCTCTCTAGCGGAAAATCGCCAAAAACGTCATAAGACGTCAAATATCGGCGTCTAACATAATCAGCACTAATCATCGCTTTTCATGATTACTGTCGAATAATATCATTACGGTTATCCCCAAGCAGGGTCAACTCCTTCCCCTTGGGGTCAAAGGTCATCAACTTTTTAAATGACACGATATGTCATGTGATACCTCATTCGAAAGCTATTGTTGAGGACATCATTTTCGTTTTCGTATATTTAATTTTGATGTTCGTTACGCCCCCTAGTGGATATCGAGGAAACTAAGTTTTTCAACGTTGATATCACAATATATCTCCCGAACTTTTTTAACGTTGCTATATAGGCTATCACAATACCTCTCGAACAACATTCATCTACGTATTTTCACCATGTTTAACATGGCTAGTTGATGTTGGTATGATTAAATTTTGTGATCACGAGTATCTCATTAAGAATTAAATACTTTTATTTGCGTCATGTGTCTTTTGACTTAAAGTATCTTAAATAATATTGGATGATATAATCAAATAATCCGTATTACGATCGATTCTTTGAATCTTGCAATATCCACGAGTCACTTTGATCTTATCGAATGTTCTCTAGAGTCAAGATTTGTGACGAACGACAAAAACATGACGTTTCTTACTTGTGGTATGGATATAAGATGATGCAACACTGCATAATGTTTTGTTTGGTAATAATATTTTTCGTCTTGATTTATGCACAAATAAATTTGATGCAAAAACTTGGTGACCGTAGAAGACCACGACGGCTGTAGAAAATACCTGGTTACATAATTATGTAAGTGGGTTGCACATGAATAGTTTAAATTTAACCCGTTTGATCAATCTTTCTTTTGATATCTTTTAGCGCAACCATAAATACACACTGCCTGTAAACTACGGTCCTACATTCGTTAGAATTTACTTTAGCTGCGTTTAGCCGAGGAAACCTAACGGTCATTTATCTCTATATTTTACTAGATTTTAATACAACAAAACTACAAATCTACTGATAAATTCACCAATTACAGTTGTTTATTTAGTAACAAGCGTTCGCATAAAGTATCTTTGCATACTTCTTTATTGATTTTGTAAACATACACAATCATGAAATTGTTGCAAGGACTGACGACTTGTATTGGTTTAATTAATTTTCTATTGTCAACTCAATTATGCTTGGCTACTTCAGTGACAAAGGAAAACTATGATATTAAGCTTAAACAAGATACTAGTCAAATTTTAAAAGTATCTTCAAATGTTGCAACTATGATAACGTTTTATAACTTGCGTAACATTACCGACAACGAAGGAATCGTAAAATATAAAAAGATATCAAAAATCGAAATAAAAAATCATGAAAAGAAGTTTCTCGGAATACCTGTTCTAAGTGATACATCAAAAACTGATTTTATTTCTAAGTTTACAAACGGTGATAACCCTTTTTACAAGTGTATACTTCTTATCTCTTGTAAGTATATTTTATTAACACTTCTGAAAAGCAATAAACTTTCTCTGAATTTAGATTTTTTTTAAATAAGTTTTCTAGAACTTCTTTTATTTATAACTTTGTTCTCTCAATAGGTCTGCTTTCACTTGTATGGAATGCTGGTGCTATAATGGCTTTCAAAACAAGATTTGGAAGGCTTAACCCAGTTGAAATATTGCTGATTAGCCTTTTGAATTCTGATATTCTATATTCTGTTGCAAGCTTTCTGCTGTTAACTGCATCAAGTTTTGTTCATCGCTGGATTTTTGAAAAATATGGTATGCATTTGAAACATAACCCAAATTAAAAATGTGAATATGTAAAATTAATTCTTACAAATCCTCAGGATGTATCATATACGCGTTTGCGAGAAACTTTACTGGACTTAACAATATCTTCTCAATACTGGCAATCGCACAAATTCGGTACTGGACGACTCGCATTTCCCCTAATGGTAGGTTAAAGATTTAGGAATTATTTTATACAATTTTATAAAATCTTAGTGAATCCATATAAGAAATATCTGTTAACATTAGAGTTTTAAATAAATATTCAAACCATTTGCTAATGAATTGGGGGAGTATATTTTGCTCATGAGAATGTTTCGTTTTTCTTAAAGACGTTCACTTTTGCTCACTATTTTAAATTATTTATTATAAATGATTCAGCAGTAAATATTCGCTAGTAATTTTATATTCACAGGCACACAGACAACTTCATGGAAATCTTGTAAAATGATGGTGGCTAGCTATACTGTAGCGTTTGTAATTGCTGCTTTGCCATTTCGTGAATATGGAAATGAGAAATACATTTCAGCACAAACTTGTTCGATGAATTGGTTTACAATAACTGGAGGTACCCAAAAATTTAATTTTATGTTTATACGTATAACATAACTAAAATTTATAATTATCCATGGAATTAGTTCGTTTCTAAGATTTTTTGGTTTTTCGATTGAATGTGCTTAACATTTTTTTTCCTTTTAAGCCAACCAATTCAATGATCTGCTAGTGACAGTTTTCTGCATAGTTGTTCCATTTGCCATCACGTGTTACTGTTACTTGAACATATTTCTGCTTGCCAAACAATCAGAAGAAACTATGCGTAGAAAGGGGATCAAAAAGCTGAACAATAGAGACTCTGCGACTAAGTTATCATTGGTGAGAATTCAACTAAATGTTTGCAAGAATCAAATAAATAAATATTTAAATATTTTTTCCGTATTTATCCGCTTCTAAAATAATTTAATGATATTTTTCGTACTGCATTTTAGCCTCTAAACGTTTGTTTGTTTTCACAGGTAAGTGGACTGCTCATATTCGGATACATTGTTGGTTGGGGACCTCGACTCTTTTTGGCCATATTTACTTTCTTTAATGGACGTGTACCATTACCAAGATGGGTGGCAGTTTTGCCAAATATATTTGAAAATCTTTCCATGGTGTACAATCCCATCATTTATATATTTGTCACACCACAATATCGGCATAACTTTTTAAAGGTGCTTGAAAACTGTGGTACATGGTTTAACAAAGTGAATCAAAAATCTGATTGTTTGAACGAGCATAATGAAACAAAGCAAATTGTGAACACTAACTTATTTAGAAACAGTAATTTTTATGAGAACGAGTTGCCCGACAAGTGCAAAAAGTCATCTGAAAATTTAACGGAGCATAAACAAACTCCTTGTATTATTATGATGAAGAAACATTCATGTGGCACTGTGGTCTGAAATAAGAAGTTAAAGATTTGCTCGACTGCTTAATTTTCAAGCACACTTGACATTCATGTCGTTTTTCTAGTAGAAATTCAATGCATAAAAGAAATTCTTAAGAAAAATTAGTATCAGGAATTTATGTCTTTAATGTAAAATTAAGTAATGTTGTTTTGTTAGGTACTACTATTAAGAAAAAAAATAAATGATATAGCTAATCATAAAAGTTGTATGCAGGCCCATGATTTTCATTAAAATATCTGATGAAAAATGACAATGAATTTTTGACAAGTTGCCTGTCATGCCAAAAAGGTTTAGTACAAGTATATTCGACATAAATTATTGCATGGTTGTATAAAATGAACTCAAAATTGGCATGTGCATTCCAATCCAATTTTTCCCAGCAATTTTTAAAATATGTGTCATCATTCCATAATTCCATTTTCGTGTGTCACTTATCCCCAGAAAATCTACTGTTGCTTTCTTTCTGCTTTTCTGAATCTATACGTCAGAAAAATTCCGTTAATGTATATTGTAAGACGCTTAGCTCAAACGCTGTCGTAGGATTGATGTGCAGCTTTTTTGAGAAGAAACACAACTGAATTCTGTTTGCAGTGATGAGACGCATTTTATTTAAATGAAAATACGAGAAAGATTGTTTCGTGTGGTATTCGTGTTTAGACCGATATTTAATTTTTGGCAGGGAAGCGTTGATTTTATCAATTTTAAATGTTTGGACTTTTGCTTCATATTTATTCACCTATGCTATCTAAATATATATTTTCTATATTTAAACTTTAATTTAATTGTAACTTGAGAAACAAATAGCCGGAATCATTTTATTGCTTGATTTGAATTGATTTGGGATGAACAAATGTATCGTATTTGCAAATCTAAATCTTTTGAGAGATAAACAAATTTTTTTATCACTATTTTGTGTCCGGCATTATGTAGACGGAAGTGTTTTATCGCTATTTTTAGTATTCTTATGGAAATGTCAAAATGAAATGAATTCTAATTATAGGAGAAACGAAGTTACTGAAGATATCTGT
Organism: Willowsia buskii; assembly: GCA_034700685.1. Lineage (NCBI taxonomy): Eukaryota > Metazoa > Arthropoda > Collembola > Entomobryomorpha > Entomobryidae > Willowsia > Willowsia buskii. The sequence continues at coordinate 311 of JAQIXW010001306.1, read as the reverse complement.
TACTTATTATGATGTCAAAGGTATGTGTATTTTCAGCGTGGAATGAAGAAGCTTTTGTAAATTGATAAGTTTTTTGACATCTCATTATTCATTACACAATTCAAATTTGTCCATTCCATTTCCTGGAGTTGAAATATTCTTTTGTGTGTTTTAAAACCAATACATACATAGTGTTGGAAATTGGAATGTTTTCCACTAAGTTTATGCTTGTCAGGCAGATATTGTTTGTTTGCGTTTCGTGTAATCCCGATTCACTTTGATCTGGATTACAAAAGTAGTGTTCCAGTTTGAGCTCGATCACGGGATCACAG
>JAQIXW010001305.1:0-20175 GCA_034700685.1 Willowsia buskii | reverse complement strand
GACCATGTAGTTCTATTTCTCTCAATAGGTGGCCAAGCGTTACCGGACAGACAAAATTGGCTCTTTATATATATGATTAAACTTTTAAAATGCTTTTATGCCGATATGTACATAACACATGCATATATTAGTGTTATCTGACACTGACCGACTTTGATTAAACTCGTAACTCCAATGTTTACATGGGGATCTATATTTTTCGCATATAAAGTGCTACATGTCAGTACATCGTATTTTGATTACAAGCCTGAGAATGAAAACTAAACTGAATCTTCATGACTGATAAAACCTGACAACATTGGATTTACACAAGTGTCATTTTTGTGAACCTCTACTATGTAACGATTATCCATATATGTATATTTGCGTGTATTTGTGATCTGTATTTATTAATTTATTATCTGATTTTTATGTGAATTTTTTTAGCTAAACAAAATTTTAAAATAGTTGATAAGTTTCAGAGTGATTGATTTTTTATTGTACTTCTGTGTCACAGTATGTAAGCATCATCTCATGGTTTCATTCCAGCGACTTCAGGAAGTAAAGTGGCGTTTAAAATATGCTCAAACTAGCTATAGGTTAATCAGAATTAAAGTTTAATGCGAAAACAACGACCTAACACCATGCAGAAATTACATATCATATAACACAGGGATGTCAAACTGCTAAACTTTACAAAAGAAACTCTCCGTAGCAAAACCAGAGTGGGACATATGTTTATGTAGATTATGTTTACAGGATGCAAATTAAGGCTTGGATATTGAGTTATTATTATTTCTATTTTTATTCAGATGTCATAGTTTTTGCCTCAAACCTACTTCTGGTTACTTGTCAAATTGTGTGTTTTAAATTTTGCTGCCAAAATGACCTATTTGCGAATTAGCTGCATTCAAAATAACCCATGACTCAAGCTTACATATCCATATTTGTTAACTATAACGGGGTCTTACATAAGTACAAAATTTTAGCAATCGTAACATGACATGAAGCAGTATAATAGTTGAACACGACTGAGTAATATTATGAATAGCTTGAACGTCGATATTTTGATACTTTCATTTTCTAGCATATTAAGTGATATTGTATCATCAACTGTTTTACTGCAACGGTGTCGAGAATATAGAGTATTTTTAAGAAAACGACAATTTGTATGCATTCATAGCTCCAGGAAAATATATGTTGCCACAGCCGAATACACTTCAGTATATTTATATTTTATTTTTGCGTCTAGAAGTGCTGGTAACGTGAAACAGTAAATGAAATTGATAAGCGAAATAAAAAACAACTTGTCAACATTTTAACTCTACTTACTGTATGCAATAGCAGTTATTATTACCATCAGGAAGTATTAACCCCAACGATTAGGAAATAATAAAAAGATGTTTTATTAAATGAGCATGTGAACTGGTTTCCGAACTGTGTCAATCAAATTGTGAATATATTAGAGCATGACTGTCATGTTGATGGAAATTATTTATGAAGCCTTAAGTACTTCCCGGGCATATCATAAGGAAATGATATGGAACAACAGGAATTGAGGTTATATTTTCAATATTTTAAAATACAAGACTTTAAAATCTGCATTAAACATCTAACAATGATTGAACACATAAAAGTTTATTTGAGAATGCCTACTGCATATTTATTATGGATACAGATTTTGAATTTTATAATATTTACCTCATTACCATATTTTAAATTGTATATGCTTTTGTATAGCTTGTTTTTAATTTGAAAAACTACTTCTAGTTGCTTCTCAAATTGTATTTTTACATTTTGTTTTCTACAAGATTACACCATTTAATAAAATTTGATCAACAACTTAATCTCGTATAAGCATATATTATATATGTTTTTCAATCGTAACATGAAGCGGTATTCAAGCTTTAACTGGCGCGTGTATATGTTTCTAGCAAGCATACTTTGTCATGTTATTGTCATGAATCCATTTTACCTCGACACTGTCTGGAATAGAAATATTTTGAGAACAATAACAATTCGCATGTATTAATGTATTTAAAGCCTACGGAAGAATATGTACATTGCCGCTGTCGTATACGCTTCTGCATGTCTTTGTTCGTATTATGCAAAAATAGGTTTTTGACAAACAAACATCATAACATGAGGCAGTATATGAGGTTAAACTTGAGCGAAGAAAAAATAGCAACCTGTCAACATGTTGACATATAAAGCTCCTCGTCTACACAGTAATGTTATGACAGGCATTAACCCCAGGAAGTGTTAACCCCTACGGGGACTAGAATAGAAAAGATGAATAATCAAGTATCCAACTGGCTCGTGCAGCGTCAGGAAATATTTGGGACAGGTCACCATAGAACTCTTATTGCTAGATGAAAGCTAACAAAATATCCTACTTTTCGGGTCGGGATATCCTGTTGCTTGTCTGAAGTTTCAAAAACTGTACTCCTAACAAAATGCTTGGATTTGGGATGCTTAGTTGTGCTATGCTGCGAAACTACTTCGACCAACGCTGTCTAAAATAGAAATATTTTGAGAGCAACAAGAATTTGTAAGTATTTAAGGCTCCAGAAAAAAACATGTTGTCGCTGTCGTATACACTCCTGCATGTCTTACTTTTTGTTTGTTCATCTGATGCAAGAATAGACTTTTGACAAATAATGGTAATAATATGAAGCAGTATATGAAGTTGAACTAGGGCGAGGAATAAATAGCAGCTCCCCAACATGCTGACATTTTAAGCCCCTCGTGTACTCACGAGGGACTCTCATGTCGTGTTCATTCTGGATTGACTTTAAACTTGGCATGGCTTTTACACGTCATAAGACATGCTTAATGGCATATTTACTTTTTCTGAACGACCACTTTATTCTAAAGTTTTTGGGCTAAGTACTATGACAACTAGTGTAATCGGTTACACATGTAATGCATTTACAGTCACCTTTGGCCTGCAGATATCATAAAAAAAGTTGTAAAAACATCATTTCGGACGTTTTTCTGGAAAAAATTTGCTTTAGAAGTTGAAAATTTACATTTTCAATTTTTTCGAAAAGTACCCAAAGGGGACCCTCATGTCACTTCCAAAATCCCATGTTAAATCGTATTTAAAAAATTCCGAGAGGCAGGTCCGAAAACTTGTTTGGTCCGTAACTTTAAATGCAAAGCCCATTCAAAAGAAAGAGGTATGCCTCACAACATAGTTTGTTTAGTACTTCAATCATGCCAAGTGACAAGTAATTCTGAGCCGAATACGTCGTGAGTGTCCCTCGTCAACAATGTTATGACAGGCATTCACTCCAGGAAGTATTAACCTCAACGGTGACAAGACTAGAATAGAAAAGATGAATATTTAAGTATCTAACTGGCTCGTGTAGCGTCAGGAAGTATTTGGGACAGGTCACCATAGAAAACTTGTTGTTAGACGAACGCTATCAAACTGTCATCCCTCTCGGGTTTGAACATTTATTGCTTATCAGAAGCAACGATAATTTCATTCCTGGCAAAATGTTGAGTTTTGTGCTTGCCATTTTGCTTATTCTGCATTCAAGCAGAGCAGAACACGCCGTAATTTCCAATCTGAATGAACATTTGGACTTCTTTCCAAACTGTCTCATTCACATCATCAACTTTGATGGATTGGACTTCTTGCCCTTCGTCAACACAGCCACTCTAACGCGCTACTACATACGGCGTCATGGGTCCACTAAAATCTCTCTTGAAAACCTGGGCAACAAAACTGGCACATTTGAGGAGGTTCTACTTCGGAAGAAAGTCCTGGATAAAATAATGGCAAACGATCCACCACAAATATTCAAATATGACGGCAATCTAAAACACGAATACGAGGTAAACATAACAGACTACACACAAGATAGACAACAGAACAAAATATTCATTCCTGCCGACTACTCAAAGAAATCGAAACCTTGGTTGTGTGAAGCTCACATCTACTTGAAACCACCGTCACCAAACGACAAAACGTACGAGGACTACTTCTTTTACGTAAATAGTCCACAATGGCCATCGCTCTTGACTCCACCCAGCTTCATGGAATTCTGGAAGCTGCCCATTGAGATCTATGGCGGAGACCTCTTAAAATCAAAAGATGATTTGACAAGGATTCCATTAACTAGGCTGACGTTCACGGTGATGATTCTTAGTAACGAAATCAAATATATGCCACTGCCATGGTACATAACTTTAATAAGGACACGCGTTAGTAGCAATTCAGTTTTTCTGAAAGGTGTGGTTGATTTTAACGAAAACAAATTATTCGTGATACATGGAATACAGTTGCTGACATTAAGTAGCGATATATTGGGGACCTGCTCTGAGACTGGGCCTTATACGTATATGCCATTAAATCTAAAAGGAAGTGGAGGCATCATAAATTCAGTAGGCGTTTTGTCGGTAACTGAAGACGCCCCAATTGAAATATTTAGTCAGTGGGCCTTTTATCATTATTTTAAAATGGTATCTCGCTTTGGCGTTTTTAAAGAGCACAACTCTACACTACTCAAGACGACACTACCATACAGTGTTTACAAGTACTCGGAATATATTCAAGTTGCCATATTTGGATCGATATTTAAAAACATTACGTTTAACTTTAAACATCATTATATGAATAATCAGGATTATAATGATGTCACTGGCCTATGCAATTTGTTTAAAAATGAAAAATGTAAATGTAGGATTGAAGATGGCATTCTTCCGATTCTTATGTCTTACGTTTCTTATGCACCACATACCTTGTCCAAAAATCAGTATTACTATAAATCAGATAGACTGCGATTTGTAAGTTGTGGGGAGCTCCCACATAGTCGCACCATCCCATTTGCTGAACTGACAAAGTCTCTTGACTTGGCTACATGGATTACTGTTTTGATCTCACTGATGAGTGGTTGCGGGTTGGCTCATCTAGTTAAAAAGATAGGGAAGAAATTAAAATCTCTTGAGACGCCAAATCCAAGTGTCGAAAGATATCTTGGGTTTTTATTTCTTGTACCTGTAGAACAATCAATTGGATTTTTTAAGCAACTTGCCAAGGTGCATTCTGTTCGATGGTTTCTGTCCGCATATACAATAGCCTGGGTTTTTATCTGTAATTTTTACAAAGGCGAAAACATTTTGAATCTTACCAGTCCATATCCACCTATTCCTATTAATTTGTTTGACCAACTCGTTGCATTTAATATATCTACAGTTTCTAGTTCGAGCAGATTTGCGAGGCGTGACTTTGAAACAACAAATAATGGCACATACATCACTCCGTACCAGCACCATGTCATGGAACCAGGCATTGTGTCAAGTGTTCTGTACTATATATCGCTTGTGCATGGTTACTATAGAAACGTTGTCAAGGAACTGGAATTTTGGGGAAAATTAACAGCTACCGAACAAAAATATTTAAATTACACAAGCCTACCACGACACCCGGAGAGGTTAAGATATCCAGATAACATAACAATGTGGAACGATACTCTGAACTTTATGCTTGAAACATGCCAGACAAATGTATCTTCGTTTGTCATCCCTGAAAACATGGCATACTTAGCTCTCGCAGGATTGAATGCCCATGGTATTTCAAATGTACATTTGGGAGTTGACATCATTGTCGAATATTCTGTAGGATATCGACTGCGAAACAGATTTTTCCCGTTTGTATTACAAAAGTTGACTGGACTTTCCTCATCGGGGATTCTAACATACTGGAGCAAAGCAACAATAGATTACATTACCAGCTATGGTCAACGAATTGGTCGTATGGGTAATAAAAAATTAGATGAAAGTAAAATAGGTAAATCGTCCATTACTGGACCAATTTTGGCTGTGTTTTTAATAATTCCTGTAGGACTTGGTATAGCCTTTTCATCTCTAATATTTGAAGCCGGATATGCTCTTTGGCTTGAACACAAATTTATGATTTTTATCCGAATTGTGACTGCATATGAAACAGTGAGAACAAAAATCCTATTTCACATAAGGCGATTAGTGTGTTATAAGCAAAAAATGTATGTGCTCGTTTGCGACAAATTAGTGTTTAAATGAGTAGTAGTAGTGTAGGATTTATTTGACCATTTACGCCATCATGTACGGTCATTCAGAATGGATATACATATACACAAATCAGTTCACAATATGGTATTTTATTGTTACATAAGTTTAAAGTAGGTTTTTTAAAGGAATAAGTTAAATTTAAATCATCTAATAGGTACGAATAAATCGTCTGATTTTCATACATTGTTGCCAATACAAACTTATTAATTCTATAAGCTTAAAATCTCTTGTACTAGCAAGAATACTTGACATTATTTTTTCGACTGGTTCGTTCTTAATTTTTAGTTTTAAGCTAAGTTCAAGATTGTTTCGAATTGCATCATAATGGGGACAAATACATAAAATATGATATATGTCTTCTTTTCTGATGGCAGTTTAAATGAGTAATACACGTTGTTCGCATAATAAGTATGCACATCAGGGTTATAATTTCTTTATACTTATCAAACAAATATTAATTTGAATATTTCCGTTTGATATTGGTGCTTTCGGAATAGTGTGCTATCTTATTTTGAAATGGAATTTTAGTCAAAAACTTATGAAGTAACTTCAATTCATAAAATTTTTACTAGAAAACTTGCAAATTATTTATAAAACTACCTTCATAATCATATTAGATTACATTTAAAATTTTAGTCAATTAATGTTGCATGTTGAAATGACGTCAGCTGTAATAAAACTAATAAAGTAATAAAACTTGCTAAGATATTGTTCGTGCATTATCAGTTTGATACATTTTATTCCGGCGCAGAGCAATAAAAAAGTTGCGGTATGTGTGTGTAAGTGTGACGATTGGAAGACCAGTTTGTCGTTTGTCAATATAAAATATCACATACCTAATTGCCTAGTAATCGTTGTTCAGTATTATATTGAACACATTTAATGCTGATCCGTGTACTGTCATTTATCACCCCTGTCAAAACAGGTGACATGTAGTGTCGCCTCTGAGTTTTGCTGCATTTAAGGTTACTGTCAAAAACTTTTCGAAAAGAGTATCATTGATGGTTTTTTAATCATATTTTAAATTGCATAATTAAAGGATTATCTGTAAGTTTTGATAAGCTTTTTAATAAATACAGTAATTGCAATGCAATGAAAAATGCATGTTGTATTTGTAAATAATATAAATCTCGGTATGAAATCGACTGTGCTATTTAAGAACGACTTTTTGAGAAGGTAACAAGAAATTATATTATGTGATGAGATGAAGTACAGGACGAAATCATCTTATAAAATTTTAATCGTGATAATATTATCTCAAAATATATGTGAATATGTATATCAAAAAATTAAAAAGCATCGTTTATAGTCTTTTTGTGAATTTTATTAACGGCGATGCAGTAACATTTTAAACCTTGATTGAAGACGCCAACGAATGCAATGACTCATGAACATACATACAATCTTGTGTCAACGAATCCCTAATCAACTTCACAAATCGGTATCCTCTCGGTTCCAAAAATTCCTTGAGCGCTGCCTGCTTCCCAGGAATTAGTCCATATTCTATCGTCAATATTTTAAATGTAATCTTATCAAAAGGCACAGTCTTCAAAATCGCCAATTCCAATCCCTCCACATCCAAACTGAAATAGTCCACAGTGCCCACATCCAACGCTTTCAACATTGTATACAGCGGGATGCATTGCACAGTGACATTCACTTTGACGCCATGTTCCACCCTCGCATTCATTCCAGACAAGCCAGCATTGGAAGGATTCGTATAAAATGTTATCTGTTCCGGACTCTCCGTAGTATACATTGCCACATTCGCCGCCCACGCATTTCTCTTCTTTTTTAACAGACTTTTAAATGGAATTGGATTCGCTTCGATGAGGAGCCCCGTCCAATTCAGTTCCTTTTCCACACGGATTGTTGGGGAAATAAATGTCCCGTCATTTGCCCCGCATTCGATAAAAAATCCTTTCGATTCCCCCTCCTCTGCGGTACTTGACTTGCTTTCAATTAGTAACTTTTGAACCCACTTAAATTTCTCGATGTTGCTTGGAAGCTCGTTGCTTACATTGAAGTCATAATTTTGTTCAGATATTGGAGGCGGAGAAATAAGCAATTTCTTTTTGAAAGTGGCAATCAAGCAGGGATCGTCTTGTTTTATAGGCTGGTCAAATACGTAGTCTTCAAAGTTGTCTGTTCAAAATAAAGTTATTTAAGATTGGAAATAAAAGTGTATAAAGTTTAAAAACTGCTTACAGGCACTGGTGTCATCGCTATAGCCTCCATTGACAACCCAATTCCAATGGCTTCTCAAACCGGAAGTGAGATAGGTATTCCATTGTTGATCCATTTCTTCCTGTTCGGGACTTGGAGATCTGGTGAAATGCGACTTGCCCACTCTTAGAATCAATAGGCCACCTATTACAAACAAGAGAATGACCATGGGAACAAGTTTAATGCTTCCGAATTTGCCCATTTTGGAACGTACTTTTGATGACTGGGTTCAAACTGATATCAAAGGAATGATTTTCTCACAGAATTCTAGAATATGGTGAAATAGGCCATACGTGTACAGTTAGCACGATGACGATGCTTTTAATTTCTCGCCGTATAATTCCGAACATTCGCCGCCCACGCATTTCTCTTCGTTTTTAACAGACTTTTAAATGGAAGTGGAATCGCTTCAGGCAGAATCCCTGTCCAATTTAGTTCCTTTCTTTTCTAGACGGATTTTGGGAGAAATAAGTCGTCAGCTCCACACTGGATAAAAAAGCCTTTCAATTTCAGTTTCTTTTTGATGCAGTGGTAGTCCTGCTCTCAATCTGTAATTTTTGAGCTTATCTAAATTTTTCAATACTCCATATTGCATGGAAGCTCGTTGCTTGCATAAAATTGGACATGAAATATCTTACAAATGCCTCAGGATCAGGGAATAAATTCCCTTTAATTTTCATTACAAACATCATTAAAATTGTCATGATTCAAAACAACAATTTGAGTATTATCAGAAAAGAGCTACAAAACATTAGAACAAGTCATGTCGAGAGAAGACATTTTGTTGAATAAGCTATTAATATGTATTTCGAGGAATTGTCAACAATAGTTTCCAGGAAACATTTCAAGGCTACATTTTTAACATCCAAATATTTTTGCATGATAATCGTATTATAAGATGTGTAATACATGTACTTTTATATTGCTAGGTTTACTTTAAAAAACTGCTTCAAGTCTAGTAGCTTGTCGAAGTGTTTTTTAAGCTTGTTAATCAAAATTAATATTTTATGAGCTAGCTATATCAAAATAGAACTCAATCAGCAACTTTAACTTACACTATCAAATTTACTGAATACGACGCTACCTCGTGTAAGTATAATATTTTAGCAATCGTAACATAAAGCAGTATTAAAAGTTTATCAAAAAAATATTTTTAAGAAAACAACAAGTTGTCTGCATTTATAGCTCCAAGAACATACTTGTTGCCACAGCCAAATACGCTTCAGTATGTTTTATACTTTATTTTTGCGGTTTTTGCAAACATAATCTGCAAAATCTTCTCGTAACATGAAGCAGTACATGAAGTTGAGAAGGGAAATAAAAAGCAACTTGTCAACATTTTAACTCTATGTATACTCTACTTACTGTATGCAATGGCAGTTATTATTACCATCATGAAGGGTTACCCTCAACGGTTACGAAATCATAAAATATATCTTATTAAATGAGCAAGTGAATTGGTTTCCAAACTGCTTAAATCAAATTGTGAATATATTAGAACATGACTGTCATGTTGACGGAAAATATTTATGAAGCCTTAACTACTTCCAGGGCATTTCATCAATAAATTAAATAGAACAACAGGAGTTGCGGTTATATTTTCAATATTTTCAAAATTCAAACACAATACATTAAAATCTACATTAAGCATCTTACATTGATTGAACACATAAAAGTTTATTTGAGAATGCTTTCTGTATATTTATTATGGATACGGCTCTTGAATTTCATAATGTTTACCTCGTTACCATATTTTTAATTGAATATGCTTTTGCATGGTTTGTTTTTAATTTGAAAAACTACTTCTAGTTGCTTCTCAAATTGTATTTTTACATTTTGGTTTTTACAAGATTACACATGTATGAACTGGGTATTTTAAAAACAGAACTTGATCAACAACCTAATCTCGTATAAGTATATATTAGTTTTTTGATCGTAACATGAAACGGTATTCAAGCTTTAACTGGCACGTGTATATGTTTCTAGCAAGCATACTTAGTTTTGTTATTGTTACGAATCCATTTTTTCCCGACGCTCTCTGAAATAGAATTTTTTTGAGAACAACAACAATTCGTATGTATTTAAAGCTCCCGGGAGAATATGTACATTGCCGCTGTCGAATACGCTTCTGCATGTTAATAGTATTTGACAAGCAAACATCATAAGATGAAGCAGTATACGAGGTTAAACTAGGGTGAGGGAAAAATAGCAACTTGTCAACATGTTGACATATTAAGCTCCTCGTCTACTCCGCAATGTTATGACAGGCATTAGCCCTAGGAAGTGTTAACCCCAACGATGACTAGAATAGAAATGATGAATAATTAAGTAACTAACTGGCTTGTGTAGCGTCAGGAAGTATTTGGGACAGGTCACCTTAGCACACTTGTTCGATGAAAGCTTACAAACTATCCTACTTTTCGGGTCGAAATATCCTGTTGCTTGTCAGAAGTTTCAAAAACTGTACTATTGACAAAATGTTTGGATTTGTGATTTCCAGTTTGTTTATTCTGCATTCAAGCAGAGCAGAACACGCCATAATTTCCAATCTGAATGAGCATTTGGACTTGTTTCCTAACTGTCTCATTCACATCGTCAACTTCGACGGATTGGATTTCTTGCCCTTCTTAAAAACAGTCATACTAACGCGCTACTATATACGACGTCATGAGTTTACGAAACCTCTTCTCGAAAATCTGGGCAACAAAACTGGCACATTTGGGGAAGTTCTGCTGAGGAGAAAAGTCTTGGATAAAATAATGAGGAATGATCCACCACAAATATTCAAATATGACGGCAAGTCAAAGCAAGAATATGGGGCAAACATAACAGACTACGCAAAAGCCAGTCAACTGAAACAAACATTCATTGCTGCCGACTACACAACTAAATCGAAACCTTGGTTATGCGAAGCTCACATCTACTTGAAACCACCGTCACCAAACGACAAAAAGGCTGAAGATTACTTCTTCTACATTAAAAGTCCGCAGTGGCCATCGCTCTTGACACCAGCAACCTTCGTGGAATTCTGGAAGCTGCCTATTGAGATTTACAGTGACGACTTCTCAAATTCAGAAGATGGAATTGTGAGGCTCCCATTAACTAGACTGACGTTCACGGTGATGATTCTTGGCAACGAAATCAAATATATGCCACTGCCATGGTACACAACTTTATTTAGAACACGCGTTAGTAGCAATTCGGTTTTTCTGAAAGGTTTGGTGGGCATCAACGAAAAAAACTTGTTCGTGATACATGGATTGCAATTTCTGACATTAAGTAGCGATATATTGGACATCTGCTCTGAGACTGGGCCTTATGCATATATTCCCCTCAATCTCAATAGAAGTCGAGGCATTACAAATTTATCAGACGCTCTGTCGGTAACTGAAAACGGCCCAATTGAAATTATCAGTCAGTGGCCGTTTTATTATTATTTAAAAATGGCATCTCGCTTTGGGATTTTCAAACCTTACATTGCAACAGGAGACACTACCATACAGTATTTATATGTACTCGGAATACATGCAAGTTGCCATATTTGGATCGATCTTTAAAAATACTACGTTTAGCTTTAAACATCATTATATGAATAATCAGGATTATAATGATATCACTGGCCTTTGCAATCTGTATGACAAATGCAAATGTAGAATTGAAGACGGAGTTCTCCCGTTTCTGATGTCTTACCTTTCTTATGCACCACCAACGTTGTCAAAAAATCAGTTTTACTTTAGATCATACAGACATCGATTTGTAAGTTGTGGAGAGCTCCCACAAAGTCGCACCATCCCATTTGCAGAGTTGATAGACTCTCTTGACTTGCCCACGTGGATTGCAGTGTTGATCTCAATAATTGGTGGTTGCGCTGTTATTTTACTACTAGAAAAATTAGGGAAACAATTAAATCCACTTGAGTTGCCAAATCCAACCGCTAGAAGATACATTGAGTTTTTATTCCTTGTTCCTTTAGAGCAATCCATTGCATTTTTTAAACAATTAGGCAAGGTAAATTCAATTCGATGGTTTCTGTCCGCCTACATAACAGCCTGGGTTTTCATCTGTAATTTTTATAAAGGGGATAACATTCTAAATCTTACTAGCCCTTATCCACCTGTTCCAATTAATCTTTTTGACCAACTCGTTGCATTCAATATTTCAACATTTGCTGATTCGAGAAGGTCGCTCGAAATGCGCAATTTTGAAACAACAAATAATGGCACGTACATGACTCCGTACAAACACCATATCAAGGAACCAAACATTGTGTCAAATGTTCTACTTTTTATATCCTATTTACATGATTATTATAGAAATCTGGTTAAGGAACCGGAATTTTGGAATAAGTTAACAGCTAACGAACAAAAATATTTAAATCACACAAACCTACCACGACACCCAGATAGGTTAACACATCCAGACAACATAACAATGTGGAACGATACTCTGAACTTTATGCTAGAAACATGCGAGACAAATGTATCTTCGTTTGTCATCCCTGAAAACATGGCATATCTAGCCCTTGCTGGTTTCAATGTACATGGTATTTCAAATGTGCATTTGGGAGATGACATTATTGTCGAGATTTCTTCAGGGTATAGAGTACGAAATAGGTTTTTCCCGTTTGTATTGCAAAGGCTGAGGGGACTTTCGTCGTCGGGAATCCTAGTCCACTGGTACAAGGCAGAAATAGATTACATTATCAGCTACGGACACCGAATGGGTCGTATGGGTAAAGAAGATTTAGATAAAAGTCAAATAGGCAAATCATCAGTTACTGGACCAATTCTGGCTGTGTTTTTAATCATTCCTGTAGGACTTGGTGTGGCCTTTTCATCTCTAATATTTGAAACCGGATATGCGTTTTGGCTTGAACATAAATTTATGATTATATTACGGATTGTGAGTGTATATGAAATAGTAAGATCAAACATCTTATTACTCATAAGGCAAATACTGCGTAAGAAATATTTTACTGTGTGTTCAGTTGCGAAAAAATAATATTGAAAACAGTAGATGATTTTAAAGTTGTTGTAACAGCAAGTAATAATAATAATAATAATAATAATAGTGGTTTATTGTCATTTGAAAACCTTCGTACAAAGTACATATAAGGATATTACATATATTGACATGTGAAATATTATGTTGTACAGATTAAACTATAAAAATTCAGTCATCAGGTTCATAATAAAAAAATTCATTCAATATTTCATTATACACAAATATTTTAAACATTATATAAAATACATTAAACATATTAGCAGCAATCTATTAGTTTATATTCGTGTTACAATTTAATACATACTCAATACATTCCAATACATCTTTTCTATTTTTCTTGCATTTGTTACCTAACCATATAATACTAGCATAGTTAACTTGAGAAAATACAAGAGATTGGACTAAAGTTTTTTTATCATTAAAACTTAAAACCTTTCTGATCTCATGCTTTGCTTGTAATGCTTTGTAGCATTTCTTTTTTACCAAGTTAATATGATCGAAAAAGCTAACGGATTCATCAAAAATAACCCCTACAATTCTAAGTGACTTGACTCTTTCAATTGGTTCACCATCAATACATATTTTAACATTATCGAGATTTTTCAGGAGCGATTGTTTACATACAAAAAGAAGTTTAGTTTTTTTAACGTTCAATTTTGTTATCCTTCATCCATTTTTGTATACATATTATGTCGTTTTCGAGGCTAGAAACTAATTCACTCAAATTTTCAGGTTTATTTGATTTAATGACATTATTGTCGTCCGCATAGAGATATATATTATCTGAGGAAGTACAAAGTGGGAGATCGTTAATAAATATATTGAAGTAAAAGGAAGATGTGGAAGAGCCCTGGATTATTCCGCATGACGTTTCTCTACTCAGATCTCGTTTGGTTATACTTATCAAACAAATATGATCAAAGCTAAACCTTTTCGCTCGTAAACGCTAAATTCCGAATTATCAAGTTTATGTAAACTAAAAACGTATTTAAACTAAAATGTTCCAAAAGTACATGAAATTTATGAAATGTTCCTGAAAGCTGTAAATCAATCCTAAAAATGGTTTCATAATAACAATTTGCTGCTAGATTTATGAAAAGATTGCTGTTTGTTGTTCGTTGGAATACCTTGATTGCAAATTTACAAAGCATAATAAAACTCATAAAATAAAAATATTTTTCGTGCATTTTTTGCTTGATACGTGTTTGATTGGAAGACTTCCTAATGATTTGTCCACATAATATTATGTCACATTCTTGCGTGATTTTATTAACGGCGATGTTATAATATTTTTAGATCTTTAGATCTGAAGACGCTAACGAATACAATGACTCATGAACATACATACAATCTTCTGTCAACGAATCTCTAATCAACTTCACAAATCGGCCAGATAAGCCAGTATTTAAAGGATGAATGATTTGTATAAAATGTTATCTGCTTGGGATGCTCAGTCGTACACATTGCCACATTGCGCCGCCCACGCATTTTTCATCTTTTTTAGAAGGCCTTCAAATGGAATTGGATTCCCTTCGATAAGTAGTCCCGTCCAGTTTAGCTCCTTTTCTAGACGGATTGTTGGGGGAAAAATGTTCCGTAGTTTGCCTTGCATTCGGTAAAAAATCCTCTCGAATCCTCTCCTGATGCGGTGCTTGGCTTGCTATTAATTAGTAACTTTTGCACCCACTTAAATTTTTCAATATTGCTTGCAAGCTCGTTGCTCACTTTAAAGTTATGATTTTGTTAAGAGATTGGGGGCGAAGAAATGAGCAATTTTTTCTTGAAAGTGGAAATCAAGGAGGGATCGTCTTTTTTTATAGGCTGGCCAAATACGTAGTCTTCAAAGTTGCCTATTCTAAGTCTCATAGAAAGTGGTTTTTGCTTTGAAAACTACTTTAATATCTTCTCCAATCGTATTTTTATATTTTTACAATTTGAGGTAAGTAAAAACTGGGGATATTAAAAATAGAAGATAACCAACAGCTCAAACTTACATGACCACCATACTTACTAGTGTAAGCATAAGTCTCCTATAAGTATATAGTATAATATGTGTTTTTCCAATCGTAGCACGAAACGGTATACAAACTTGTTCTAGCACGTGTTTATGTTCCTAGTCAAAATCTTAGTTCTGTTATGTTTTGTAACTAATTTGCCCCGACGTTGTCTAAAATAGAAAACATTTTTTGGGAACAACGCCAATTTGGATGTATTTAAGGCTCCCGGAAAAAACATGTTGCCGCTCTTGTATACCCTTCTGCATGTCGAATTTTTTGTTTGCTCACCTTTGCTAAAATAGTCTTTTGACAAACAATGATAATAACATGAAGCAGTATATGAGGTTGAACTGGGGCAAGGGGAAAATAGCAACTTGTCAACATGTTGACAATTTCAGCTCCTCGTCTACTCAGCCATGTTATGACAAGCATTACCCCAGGAAGTGTTAACCTCAATAGTGACTAGAATAGAAAAGATGAATAATTAAGTATCCAACTGGCTCGTGTAGCGTCAGGAAGTATTTGGGACATGTCAGCATAAGGCATTTGTTGTTAGATGAAAACTAACAAACTATCATCATGTTGCTTGTCAGAAGCTACAAAAACTGTGCTTTTAACAAAATGTTTGGGGTTGTGATTTCCATTTTGCTTATTTTGTATTCAAGCAGGGCACAAACAGCCATGATTTCCAATCTGAACGAACATTTGGACTTGTTCCCAAAGTGTCTCATTCACATAATCAATTTCGACGGATTGGACTTTTTGCCTTTCAACCACGCAGTCATACTAACACGCTACTACATACGGCGTCATGAGTCCACTAAATTACTCCTTGAAAATCTGGGAAACAGAACCGGAACATTTATGGAATTTCTCCATCGAACGAAAGTCTTAGATCGAATAATGACGAATGATCCACCACAAATATTCGAAAATGACGCCAAGCGAAAGTACAAGTACGAGGCTAACATAACAGACCACACCCGTATCAAGGAACAGGAGAAAATATTCATTGTTGCGGACTACTCAAGTAAATCGAAACCTTGGTTTTGCGAAGCTCACATCTACTTGAAACCACCATCACCAAATGACAAAAGGTTTGAAGATTACTTCTTTCACATAAAAAGTCCACAGTGGCCATCGCTCTTGACACCAGCAACCTTCATGGAATTCTGGAAGCTACCCATTGAGATCTATGGTGGTGACCTTTCAAAATCAAAAGATGGAATTATGAGGCTCCCATTAACTAGAGAAATGTTCACTGTAATGATTCTTGATAACGAAAACGAAAAAGTCGCCCTGCCCTGGTACATAACTTTATTAAGAACACGCGCAACGACAACTTCAGTTTTTCTGAAAGGCACTCTTAGTATTAAATCCAACAAATATTTTATCATTAATGGATTGCAGTTAATGGCATTAGGGAGGGCTACATTGGAAAGCTGCTTCGAGTCTGGACCTTATACTTACGTTCCAATAAATGTGGAAGGAAGTCGAGGCGTTATTAATGCAGTAAACGCTTTGTCGGTAACTGAAGACGCCACAATCGAGATCATTGTCCAGGTGGCTTTCTCTGAATATTTTGAAATGGTGTCTCGCTTTGGCGTTTTTAAAGAGTACAACTTTACACTGCTTCAGAAGACACTACCATACAGTATTTACAAGCACTCAGAATACATTCAAGTTGCCATGCTTGCGTCGATCTTTAAAAACGTTACGATTAGCTTGAAACATCATGGAATGAGTGATCAGGAATTTAATGATGACACCAGTCTTTGCAAATTGTTAAAAAAGGAGAAATGTAAATGTAGGCTTGAAGACGGCATTCTTCCGTTTTTGATGTCTGACGTTTCTTACGTATCTCCAGTCTACTCTACAAACCAATATTACTTTAGATCAGAAATACATAGATTTGTAACTTGTGGAGAGCTTCCCCATAGTCACATCATCCCCTTTGCTGAGTTGACAAAATCTCTTGATTTGGCAACATGGATTTTAATATTTATCTCTCTGAATGGTAGTTGGGTTGTTGTTCTTCTAGTTAAAAAATTTGAGAAAAATGTGAAGCCACAAATGCAAAATCCTAGCGTGAAAAAGTATCTTGCGTTTTTGTCCGTTGTTCCTTTGGAACAATCTATTGTATTTTTTAAACAACTGGCCAAGATACATTCTGTTCGTTGGTTTTTGTCAGCATACACGATAGCCTGGGTTTTCATTTGTATTTTTTTCAAGGGCGAAAACATTCTAAATCTTACCAGTCCATATCCACCTGTTCCGATTACTTCTTTTGACCAATTAATAGCCTTTAATATATCAACACTTTCTGTTTCTCTTTCGGGAAAAAGGGGTGCGTGGCCTAATTTTGAAACATCGAAAAATGGCACGTATATCACTCCGTACATACACCATGTCAAAGAATCCGGAGTTTTTTCAACCGTTTTATTTTATATGTCCCTTTTACACGGTTATTATAGAAAAGTTGTTACAGAACCGGAATTTTGGGAGAAATTAACGACCACAGAGCAGAAATATTTAAATCACACAGTCCTACCACGACACTCAGAGAGGCTGACACCTCCAGGCAACATAACAATGTGGAACGACACTTTGGACTTTATGCTAGAAATATGCAGAACACAGATATCAGCGTTCGTCCTCTTCGAACACATGGGATACCTAGCTCTTGCTGGATTCAAAGCACATGGTATTTCAAATTTAAATTTGGGAGATGACATAATTGTCGAGTTTTCTGCAGGATATCAAGTACGTAACGGATTTTTCCCGTTGGTATTGCAAAGGCTGACGGGACTTTCGTCGTCGGGAATTATAGTCTACTGGAACAAAGCAGAAATGGATTACGTTATCAGATATGGTCATCGAATGGGTCATATGGGTAAAGAAGTTTTGGATGAAAGTAATATAGGTAAATCGTCGATTACTGGACCCATCCTGGCTGTGTTTTTAATAATTCCTGTAGGACTTGGTGTAGCGTTTTTATCTATCATATTTGAAACCGGTTATGCGTTTTGGCTTGAACATAAATTTATGATTATATTCAAAATTGTGACTGTATATGAAATAGTAAGATCAAACATCTTATTTCTCATAAGGCGGCTACTACGTAAAAATAAATGATTTACTGTGTGCTTATTTCCAACAAAATTGTATTGAAGAGGTAGATAACGTTGTTTGTATAAGAATCATTCACATCGCAAAACTCGTTCGGCTATTCTTATCAAACGGGTGTTATCTAATTTAAGCCTTTTTGCTCGGAATATGTAATTTTCGGATAATCTAGTTTATGTAAACTTGAGCTTAAATGCTCGAAAGTAATTTAATTGCATAAAATTTCACTTCAATCGATTCTCAATTACTTTCATAATCATAGTTTGCTGCTAAATTTAAGAAAATAATGTTGCTTGTGATAACGTTAATTGTAATAAAAATTATAAGCTAATAAAACTTGCCACAAAATATTCTTTGTGCATCATTCGGTTTGGTACGTGTTTTTTGTTGTTGGCATGAAAAATTTGCAATAATGTTTATGTGAAGATTGGACGACTTCCTTCTCATTTGTCAACATAATGTGTCACCTAGCTGACTAACAATCTTTGTACAATATTTATTGTTAATCACTTTGAATTTCGATCTGTTTATTAAAAACATACATTATGTAATGGCATGTTCTGAGATTTTGTTCCATTTCTGTTTGCTTTTTAAGCAGTTATAATTTACCAAAACGTTTTTGCAAATTTATCTTTTATTTTTAAACCATATCTTACAGAAAATAGGTAAAGCATTAATTGTAATGCTAAAATGCATAAGGTACTAGTACATGTTTTTAATCCTGCTTAGAATTATTATTAAATCGGCAAAGGTGATTCTCTGTGCTTTTTAAAATATATTTATGCTGTGATAAGAAAAAAACAAGCAGTGATGAGATGATAAAGTAAAACTCATCATGTAAAAACTTAGTATAGTATTTTTATAGTATTAACTCACAATATACGTAAGTTTATCGAAAGAATAAAACCATCGTATATCTTCTTGTGTGAATTTTATGAGCATTGTTGCAGTAAAATTTCTATATCTTTATTGAAGACGCCAACGAATACAATGACTCATGAACGTACATACAATCTTCCGTCAACGAATCTCTAATCAACTTCACAAATCGATATCCTCTCGGTTCCAAAAATTCCTTGAGCGCTTCCTGCTTTCCAGGAATGAGTCCATATTCTATTGTCAATATTTTGAATGTGATCTTATCAAATGGCACAGTCTTCAAAATGGCAAGTTCCAATCCCTCCACATCCAAACTGAAATAGTCCACAGTATTTACATCCAACGCTTTCAGCATTGTGTACAGCGGGATGCATTGCACAGTGACATTTACTTTGACTCCATGCTCCACTCTAGCATTCATTCCCGATAAGCCAGTATTTGAAGGATTCGTATAAAAAGTTATTTGTTCCGGATGCTCTGTCGTACACATTGCGACATTCGCCGCCCACGCATTTCTCTTCTTTTTTAACAGACTTTTGAATGGGATTGGATTCGCTTCGATGAGAAGCCCTGTCCAGTTCAGTTCCTTTTCTAAACGGATTGTAGGAGAAATAAATGTTCCGTCATTTGCCCCACATTCGATAAAAAATCCTTTCGATTCCCCCACCTCTGCGGTACTTGGCTTGCTCTCAATCAGTAGTTTGTGAACCCATTTAAATTTTTCAATATTACTTGGAAGCTCGTTGCTCACATTGAAGTCATGATTTTGCTCAGAACTCGGGGGCGGAGAAATTAGCAATTTTTTCTTGAAGGTAGAAACCAAGCATGGATCGTCCTGTTTTATAGGCTGGCCAAATACATAGTCTTCAAAGTTGCCTATTGAAATAAGTTGAATGTTAATTGC
>JAQIXW010001304.1:0-20178 GCA_034700685.1 Willowsia buskii | reverse complement strand
CAAGTTTAAGAAATTAAGCATGTAGACTTCAGTTAATGCTAGAAATTTTTCAACGCATTATGGAAGAGTAAATCCTCCACTTGGTATTAGCATGGCAAATCATCATGTTTAGAGATTAAATATTTGCTGTATCAAAAGAAAATACAAAACCACATACCCGAATGTAAGGAGACCCTTTTCAATTTTGTAGCACTCGCTACGAGTCCACTTGCCATATTCAACAACTCCATCATCGAATTGATAGTCATCATCAACATTACTACGACGGCCACGACGACCCGCTTTACCACTGCGTGTTTTCCTCCCTGCGATTGGGTTAAAATTCATTATAAGAAAATTGTACACAGCAAACTCAACATAAAACAATACAAAAAACACTTCATATACCTCCACGAGTTCTGTCACCGACATTTCCTTCCTCATCAGATTCCGTGGAAGATTCCAAATCAGAAATATCCATCATGCCTTCATCATGTCCGTAGCGTTTAATCTGTGTGCGTCTTCTAGGTTCATGAATGACTAGTTCATTCTTTTCTCCCATTTCATCAACATCAATTTCCGCCTTTCTCGCCCATTTCTTCCAGAAGTCGGGATCATCAATGTCAATGTCTTCTCTGGCCTGTGTTCCGACAAAACTGGCCTTGGAAAAGGTAGAACCTTTTTCTCCTTGTTCTAGAGTGATGACCTGGGTTCGTCTCGAAAGAATGCAGTCAATGTCTTCCTCACAGAAAGAGTCCCCAGCATTATCTTCGTCCATCAAGGCACCATACGCACCCCTTTTCAGCAAGTCTTCAACCTCCTTCTTTGACAGTTGTTTATTCGCAGTGGCTTCCATCGTAGATTTATTGCCCTGGCTGGTGTTCATTGATTGCAGGACAGCTTTGTCAAGACCTAGCTTCAATGAAGCTCGGTCGAACATTTCCCTCTCATAGGTGTTTCGACAAACCAATCTGTAGATTTTTACCATTTTGGCTTGACCAATACGATGGCATCTGGCTTGTGCCTGTGAAATTTAAACGAAATCAGATAAGCATTTTATACCTAATGAAATTATTATATTGTAATAATGCATGCATTACGAAATCAAAATGAAATTCGCACCTGCAAGTCGTTTTGAGGGTTCCAGTCGGAATCATAAATGATGACAGTGTCTGCAGCTGTAAGATTGATTCCAAGTCCTCCAGCCTTTGTGCACAACAGAAATACAAATCTGTCAGAGTCTGGCTTACTAAACCTATCTATAGCAGCTTGTCGAATAGGTCCGCGAATTCGTCCATCAAGTCTTTCATATGGATACTTCCTGTAGATAAGGTAATCTTCGAGAATGTCGAGACATTTCACCATTTGGCTGAATATAAGTACACGATGCCCATTCGCTTTCAGCTTAGGAAGCAACTTATCAACAAGAACCATCTTTCCTGAAGAGGATACTAAAGCCTTGTAATAGAGATCGGGGTCGCTCTCGGGCACCTCATTTACAATTCGGTAATCCAACTGAATTTGTTCCTCAGCACCTATACCATTTTTTAAAAAATTAGCATTATTTATTTGCATTTTTAAAACAATACTTCAGATTATATGGATAGTAAACAGTAAACCTAAGTAACTCACCATTTAACAGATAAGGATGGATGCAACATTTTCGCAACTCCATCATCGTATTCATCAAATTAGGTATATTGGAGGAATTGGTCCCTTTGCTCAAGAATGAGAAGTTCTTTTCCAAAATAGCCCTGTAGTACTTTTTCTGCATGTTTGTCAACTCCACCTCAATAATTGTTTCTTCTTTGGGAGCAATAGATTTTTCCACATCCTCCTTTAGCCGACGAAGCATCATTGGTTTCAAAAGTGCTTGCAGCTTCTGCACCTGACTGTCAGACTTCAACTCGCCAAACTCCTTTGAAAAATTCTCATCCGAGTTGAATTGGGCCGGTTCGAGGAAATTGAGCAGTGAGTACAACTCATTGATGTTGTTCTGGAGTGGCGTACCACTGAGCAAGACACGATGCTCCAAGTTTAGCATTCGGAGTCCTTCTAACAGCTTGCAGTTCTTGTTTTTCAGTCTGTGAGCCTCGTCAATGATACAAAGCCTCCAAGGGAAATCCCTCAGCTCCATTACGTCAGTGAGTACTATTTCAAATGTGGTGATGAGCACGTTAAACTTGTATACGTCTTTGATATTCATCGAAGGATTATCAGGATGTCGGTAAAACATTTCATACTCCTGGATCATATTTCGACTGGCGACAGAGCCGTGGTAAACAATCACATTCAGATCTGTCCACGTTTCAAACTCTCGTTGCCAGTTAGGTACTGTGGATAATGGGGCGAGAATGAGAAATGGACCGCGGATCCCGTATCGATAGACGGATTCTACGAATGTGAGCGACTGAATGGTTTTTCCGAGACCCATCTCGTCGGCGAGAATACAATTTCTGCCATTGTACCATGAGAAGGATAGCCAGTTCAGTCCTTCCAATTGATAAGCCCTCAATGTGTTGTTGTTATTGTAGACTGGACTTTTATCCAACTTTACCCAGTCTAGAGCCTTTGGTCGTTTCTTCACCCTCCATTGATCTTTAGGAGGTGGCTTGTTAAATTTGTAGTATAACTCAAGCTTCTGAGTGTCAATATCATCTTCAAGTTCCCACGTTGATTCTTCATACGGAAGTGATTTCCATTTTACTAGATAATTCTTTGTGGTTTTTCCTGTGCCTGGATCTGTTACTTCACTAACATCAAGGATACGGTCTACTTCTACATAGTCAGGGTTGAACGGCTCCTCTTCCAGAAATTCGAAAATGTTTGAGTTCTGGTTCATTTTTTGTTTGAACCGTTTAATTTTACCGTTTACTCGTTTGTCCCCCTTCATCAGCTCTTCTTCTGTTTTCCATTCACAATGTAAGTAAGAAAAGCTTTTGTACTTTACATAAAATTCTTCCACCTCAACAATTTGAGGTTCTTTCTTCTTTTTCTCCTTTTTAGGCTTCTTCTCTTTCTCGTTTTCTTTGTTTTCCTCATTCTTTTCGTCAGTGGCAGTCTCTTTCGTTTCAGTTTCGTCTGTAGATTTTTTCGTATCACCCTCTTCTACCGGCTCCTTATTTTCAGTAGTTTCTGCACCGTTTTCAATCTTATCTTGTTCCTTACTTTCCTCTGGAACCTTGCTTTCAACCTCTTGGTCAGCTTCTTTCTTATCAACTGGTTCCACTACAGTCTCATCAGTTTTATCTTTGTCAGCATTTGAGATCTCACTGGCGCCCTTGTCCTCTTCCGACTTTTCAGCCAATGAGTCCGCCCCGGTTTCAGGCTTATTATCTTTTCCTTCTTCCTCGGGCACTTTCTCTTTCTCATTTTCCTTTTCTTTACTGGCGTCTCCCTCCTCACTAGCCTTGATTTCTTCGGATGATTCAGTTTTAGCATCTGCTTCCGGTGCAGGCTTATCAGTGGAATCAGTATCTTCTGGTTTTGCATCAATATCTTTGACTGCTGACTTTTCAATGCTCTCGTCTTCCACCTTAACATCAGTTGCTTCAGATGGAGTCTCCTCCTTTTTGGCATCTTCTCCAGTCGTTTCCACCTTGGCAGTTTCGTCCAAAGAAGGTTCAGTTGTAGCAGCAGCAGCAGCAGCATCGTTTTCATTAATCTCGTCTTTACTCTCCTTTTCCTTGTTTGTTTCATCCTCTGGTTTTTTATCATTGGTAGTTTCCTCTTTCTCTTTCTCATCATCTTCATCCTCTGAAGAGGAGTCCTGAATGATCTCTCGTTTCCCCATTCTCATGGAAAGAATGTGTTGTACAATCATAGCATCCTCTTCCGCAGGATTCACGAACACAAAGTTGGGTTTACTCATGCTCGAGTTTTCTTCGTTTCTTGGTGTCTCGTGGTTTTCTGGTTTCTTCTTCCCCTTTTTCGTTGGAGTTGGGGTAGGCGTCGGTACTGGTTCAGGGGGTGGAAGTGGAAGTGGTTCGCAAGGTGGGGGTGGTGCGTCACCTGGTGGAATATCTAGGGTGACTGCGGCGGATGCAGCTTCCGCAGCAGATTCTGAAATTACAGCCTCTAATGATTTTAATGCCTTTGGATTTGGCATGAGCAGTTCGTCGTCAGACAACGCCAGGTCAATGTCGTCAATGTACTTCTTTCGACCTGTATGTCTGGCAGATCTTCGCTTCTGCAATTCAAAATGTGTAATGAATACGTTATTACTTCATGAATGCCAACATAATAATTATTTGTAATTAAAACAAGAGTTTATTTTGCATTGTTCATACATTAGAGTTGTCCTCTTCAGGCGGAGGTGAAGGAGGTGGCGTAGCGTCCATATCGGATCCTTCGGAGTCGCTTCGTTTTCTGCGCTTTTTCAATTTGGCCAAAGAAATCATGGTCTTGGAAGGCCTTTTCTTGCTGGAAGAGTTGGACTTCAGTTTAGGTTTCTTTGGCTTCTTTGGCTTCACAGGAGTAGTCACTTCAGCAGCAGGTACTGCTTCAGCGTCCGTGGTCTCGCCGGTTACTACTCCTGTGGCTTCTTGGGTGCTGGTATCACCATCCCCTCCGTTGGTGGGCTCGGAGGGACCTCCTTCAGCTGCTGTGATACCAGCAGCACCAATCCCGTTTTTTTGATCCGGTTCTGGAAACTCATCGCTTTTTGGAACTAAAGAGTCCAAATCATTTGTTGCTTCGCCTGCTTGAGAACTATTAACTGCTTCAGGTGTGTCATTTTGCCCCTTCTTTTTTCGAGCTTTACTGCTGTAATTTGTAAACATAATATCCAGTGTAAAAAGATATAATCATCATCATTATTTTTTCAAACAAATCATACATAAATACAAAGCTTGCTCGGTTCTTTACCTTTTTGGAGTTTTCTCCTTTGGGGGTTTTGGTTCCTTCGGCTTCTTCTCCTTTGGAGGTTTAGCCTCTCTTGGTTTTCTGTATAAAAAGTTATGCACAAATCTATAACTACATGCGCACTAGCATTGGGCTGCTGGCGAATATTTTTGCCTAGCACAGTTGCATTACCAATCAGAATGAATAGAGTGATATAAAATTTGTACAAACCTTGGTTTTTTAGGTTTCTTTTCAGGCAACTCGGGGGGCACATCTTGGAAGTCGTATACTTCATGCGACATTGGTTCAGGAGGAAGTACTGGTGGCAGATCTAAATTTACCATGTCCTTTTGCTCCTTTGATTTTTTACCTTTCCCACCCGCTTTGCTTTCCCTAGGCTTTCTCTCCTTCTTTTTCTTCTGTTTTGATGGAGGTTCATCTAAATCAGTCTTTGGCAAGTCAACACCAGGCATTCCCTAATTAAATTATAAGCAATAATATTGCAATAATGAGTATACCATTATCCAGAAATAATAGTCAATTAACTATATGGAAAGAAAGAGTCTCAAATTATACCGGTGGCATCATATTTGGGCCTGGTCCATACATGGGACTTTGACTTGACATTCCACCCATTGGCGGAGGTTGCATTGGCTGCATTGGATACGAACCACTTGCATTGATTCCATCCTGTTGCTGCTGCTGTTGTTGCAAAATTCGCAATCTCTCTTGTAGGTCATTTATCTGTAAAAATTGTCAAAGGAAATTTGTCAAAGTTTTTGCATGAGAACCAAAATTCTTTTTGTTTCTTGATTTTACTTAAAGCTTCCATCAACCCACCTGCATCTGAATTTGTGGATTCATCGGAAGACTAAACAGATGTTGTAGCTGTTGCTGCAACTGATGAATTTCATAGTATCTGTCAGATCCTTGTGGAGCCTGTGGAGCTTGATTCGTCATTGGTGGAGTAGGACCCATAGGACCCATTCCCCCCACAGGACCATATGGTGACGGACCAGGAGGACGCATTTGTCCCTGATGCACGCCACTTTGTCCAGGATATTGTGAGTATCCTGGGGCATTGTGATAACCACCCATATAGGGTTGACTTGCACCAGCTACATCAGGTCCAGGGAAACGCTGCGCGGAATACTGATGAGGTCCAGGTGGAGGCATCATACCTCCCATACTTGTAGGAGCGGAGTTCATCCCCGTACTATTTACATAACCTTGACTTGTCTGCACATTGTGCTGCTGCTGCTGCTGCTGTGGTCCCGGTGCATAGCTGTTGATCAAATTGGAAACTTGCATGCTCGCCTGCGATGACGATGGTGGAAGACCCATCTGCTGTTGTTGCGAAGACTGACTCGAGGGAGGTGCATTCGACGACATTGAGGTCATCGGTGATCCTAACGCTGGGGAGGTATATGTCGATGACATTTGTTGTTGCTGCTGCTGTTGTTGTTGTTGTTGTTGCGCTTGAGAGCTGGAAGGACTCATGGAATTTAAAGCGTTTGACATGCTACATGGAACACTTGTGTCCATCGAAGAACTACTGCTGTTTGGAACTTGTGGTTGGGAAGCCTGAGAGTCATCCATGGATGATCCCAAGGATGGTAAACCACTTGTGCCATCACTGTCAATGGCAGAGTCGTGTAACGACGACGAACCAGGAAGTGAGAAGCCTGTGTCATTGCTTTGAACTGAGTTACTCTGCGTTTGTCCCATGCTATCCGTTGTAGACATTTCAGATGTCGCCCCTGAGGAGGCATCATCTGTCATCGTATTCTGCAAGGATGTAATATCTGAGGATGTATTTTGTGGAGGCATGTTACCCGAAGACGTAAGCTGTGAATTGGATTTTGTGTCGTCCACTCTTGACGAGATTGATGCAGGTAGTGGGCACTCGGATGATGTGTCCATTGAAGAGTTTAAGTTACCTAGATCAAGGTCTGCAGATGGATCCTGCGAACCCCTTACGATACTATTAATTGTGTTATCAATTGAGTTCGAAGAAGTGTTTTGCATGGGTGACATCACCCCAGATGACATGCTATAACCACCTGGACTACCCATTGAAGGAGTTTGTTGCTGCGGGGTTGGAGGATATGAGGATTTTGAAACCGGTGTTTGCTGTTGACTTGGTCTACTCGACGGAGTTTGCCATTGTGTAGGAGACATTGGCGTTTTTGGACCACTAACACTAGGGGACATTGGTGTTTTTGGACCACCCAATGGACTCATCACACCACCACCCGTCATATTAGCCATAGGTTTCGGTGAGGGAGAACTTTTACTAACATGAGGCATCACCATTTGTTCTAATTGTTGAAGACTACTAGGCTGCTGATTCTGCTGTGGGGGGACTACTTGCGGAAGCTGAGGTGGTGGGGGTTGTTGCGGCGGTTGATTCATGGAATTCGTTGGCTGAGGTATAGACTGCTGTTGCGATGCGGAGACCGGTATTGTTGGCGTAGTGGCAGCAGGAGGACGAGGGGACGGCGTAGGTTGACGAGGTGATGGGGTCGGTTGCCTCGGCGAGAGTTGCGGGAGCTGGGCATAGCCTGGTCTATAACTGGCGTTTCCGTTAGGCACAGAGGAGTTGACTGCAGCAGGTGTGCTGGCGCCATATGAACCACTGTACGACATGCTATTGCCCTGTGTACCTGTGACCTGTGGGCTCCCTGCAGGATAATACTGACCATATTGGTTACCATAAGGTTGATGGGGTTGGGGAGCCGTGGGCATTGAGTAAGGTTGCTGAGTATGATGAGATGCAGTAGGGTATGCATTCGAAGGTGTGCCACTGGGTCCGCCAGTCATTCGATTTAAACTGGAGGCGTTATGATGGTAATCAGGATACTGATTAGAAGCGTTAGGATACATATTTTGAGTATATTGCGACTGCTGCTGATTTAATACAGGAGTTTGCGGTCTTGTCATATATGGAATGTTATGTTGTGATGGTTGTTGGGAGTTTACCGCTGCAGCCGAAGGGGTTGGTGTTGTTTGGGGCTGCTGTTGGGGAAGAGAATTTTGCTGATTCGTCATGGGCTGAGGTGGTCTCGGAAGATTCGAGGGATAAGCGTGAGGAGGTCTGTAGGTCGCCGCAGCATTTGCGGGGTAATGATGGGGTAAACTCGCGCCGTACGGTTGCTGCTCATTCCAACGCTGCAGTTGTTGTACGTACATGGAGTCCTGCGAAGGTGCGCGGTAGGCTCCATACTGCTGCTGTTGCTGCTGAGGTGGTGGAGGGGCAGCAGGATTCACCATTCTTGAAACAGCAGAAGCGTGCGTTTGTGTAGGAGGGGCAGCCGGTCTTAGCATACCGGCTTGGTTTTGTACCGAATAGTCTTGATAATGAATACTGGGAGTGGCAGCTGACTGATGGTAAGGAGGGTAACCAGCCATAGGTCGCGAAGGTGCTCCTGGCGCAGTACCATACGCCCCAAGTGTAGGCTGCGGTTGTTGTTGAACTGTGGACGGATTGTATGCGCCATACTGGGACGTAAAGTCAGGATAACCCCCTGGGGTAAGTTTGGACGTCGCAGGGGCCATTCCCTGGCCCATGGGGGCATATTGCGACGCCTGATTATTAAACCCCTGCATCATGCTGTCGGTGGCACCGGGACGCGTAGGCTGTTGCTGTTGACTGCCTCCAGCTCCAAACCCGTCGGTGCTGCCTAAGCCAACCAAACCATCTAGCATACCACTACCCAGATCATCTCCAAAAACGTCGTAGTTTTCCATTCCAGTCCAGGAAAACTATCTTGAAGATATCATTTTATAAATCATTGGAATATTCTTTTTATTTCACGCGGAGGAACGATTCAGTCCTCAATTACAGTTTATGTATGCATTTTGTTGCAGTAGAGGAAGTAGCATCATAATTAAACAGTATCTTTTTTTATCCATTAGCACAGTTTTAGACTAGTTCTTGATCCTGATCATCCATGTTACTAAAATGTTACGTTCTGTTGATTTCCTCCTTGAAATACCTTCAAATCACAATCAAAAAGGTTTTCTAGATGTTACCACACACTAC
Source organism: Willowsia buskii (assembly GCA_034700685.1). Classification (NCBI taxonomy): domain Eukaryota; kingdom Metazoa; phylum Arthropoda; class Collembola; order Entomobryomorpha; family Entomobryidae; genus Willowsia; species Willowsia buskii. Next base: position 11,312 of record JAQIXW010001304.1, on the reverse strand, counting down.
TTAAAATGAGTTTTTATTATTTTTGATTTGAAAAAAAAGAACACTGCAGTTTTAGTGGTTTGCGTTGTACTACTATCGTTCAATAACTTCAATTTTTATTATGCTTGCAATACCAAATAGTTCATGTGGGAAACGTAGTGAAATATGCTAAAATTATGAATGAGCCAGTGATGAAAATGTTGCTATTCTTTTGATTATGCAAATTTTAACTCTGTCTGTAGTAATGCTGTAGAGAAAACTAAAAAAGTGCAAGTGAACACTGCCGTATTCCTGTTGAAGGTAGTAACTTATTGCCGTTAAGTTGTTTCATCGTCAAGTCTCACTTCTCCCCAATTATTATGCAAACCAACTATATAGTAAACTGTGTAGTTTAAACTGTTGTACCCATTTCTTCACTCCAGTCAGTTGTTAGCATTGTTTAAGGTTATTTAACTCCAGCGGTTGTTGGTATCCATTCATAACATGTCCATTCTACTGGTCCATTCATGGGAGCAATCGAGGATTCAGTGAATCCCAAGGGGAAAAGCCATACGCTTATGATTATAGAATCAACATAAACGACATGACCTTCCCCCTAGGGAAACACTGACGATGCTTGTCACTCTTCCCGAGTAGTCCACCAGGTAGGCACAAGTGATTGACGGCAGTTAATAAGAATCCACTTGAAGAACGACGCTAATAACTTGGAAGAAGTGTGTATGCATCCTCGCAGCTCGCAGAGTCACTGCAACTATACTAATGCACAATATGAGCAAAAATCCAGTAGCGTTCAAAGTTGGGGAACTTGACTGTTGGAGAAGTGAAAGTGAATGAATCCTAGTCAATACTGAATTTTAGACTTGCAGAAATTCTCTTTCGGCTCATGAACTTGAGAAACCCCAATCGGCTTTTACTGGACAAAAAAAATGTACATGCCTCTGATTTGCTATGCCCACACCTTCCCTACTCATACATATGTATATACCTTTTAACCATTAAAATATTTTTGAATGCTGCATATATCATGTCTCCTCTTGTGCTCGTACACTACCTACTATTATTGCATTTTGTTTGAGACAGCGATGATGATGACGGTTTTGCAATGTTGCAAAACAGGTTTATATGATGTCTACTTATCCTAATCCTGCCGTTCTAAAGATGTGACGCTTACTTAACTAATAGGAAAAAATTGCAGTAAGGTTCAGTCAGGCATTTTCCCCCTCTCTATGTATGTATTATTATTATTGCTCCAAATAAGCATGTTGAAGACTCTTTTTCGTTCGTGATGGATAATAAAAACTTGCCTGATAGAAGAATGCCATATAGAGAATTTTTAAAATACGAAGAAAAAAACTGACGACGACAACGATGCTTGCATCGGCATTGTTAACTTTTGGCTGTCTGCTGTCTGTGGTGAAATACAGAAAAATTCAGTATGGAATTTGAAATGGCTCCATCCATGTACGCCCATAATATTAGACAATATGCACATATACTTGTGAAAGAAAAAAAAACTATGAACTCATCATACTTGCATGTTTTATATATACCTGCCTTATTATGTTCATATTTCTACACCAAGCTCAAATTTGGCCATTTTGCTTGTTTTTCTTCACAATAATTTGATGCATGGAAAAGCATCACGAAACAATTGGAATAAACAACATCTTTCCTCATCTCCTTCTTCTCCCTTTCTTTTCTCTGCTTCTGCATAACATCCATCTTGAGAACAATGATGAACAATATCATAATCATGAATATGATTACAGTCAACAGTAGAATGATAGATGTAAAGCATCAGAGAACGTATACTCTGAAATCATGAGAATCTCAATATCACTACAACTGTGATGAAAAAGAGCAAGAAAAATCTCTGAATTTTGAGCACACACACACCGACCGAGAGCGAATAACAGTCAACTTTGTATTTCCACATAATATTACATACAGAGAGAGAAAATATATACATACGCCAAAATAAATGCCCGAGGGAAGAGGGGGTGACACGACAGTGCTCTACTTGCATTCAACATATACGAAAAAGAAGATGCACAAACAAGCATATATTTCATCAACCCCAACATTTTTTTGTCCAGAATTCATATAAAATGAAGAAAAAAAATTTGGAGAGCAGTAACCACAGCTAGTGAAGTGGTACAGAGCACGACAGCGAGAGTGCGAGAGAGAAAAAGTAAAAAAGCGAGTAGTGATGTCGGTAATAATGGAACTGGTACAGAGAACTCAGACATTCGTTTGGTACTATGGTGTACTGACACCATACCACTTCTCCCTCTCTCTCTGGTGTGGTGGAGGTGGCAGAGAGAGGCAGAGAGAAACAAGAAGATATTTGGAGTGGCAGTCAATGTAGTAGTATGTGTGTATTGGCGAACACACGCACACATACACTCTCTCTATACGCTACACTGTCAACTGAGCCAATCAGAGACTGGTGAAATAAAAAAGCTTTTTCTTCTCCACAATAATAATATCCCTTCCCTTTCGTTGTCGTCGTTCTCCTCTCTTGCTTCTGTTCTATCATCACCACAGAAACAGAATTTTGTAGTGCCAAGCAAAGTTAATGGTTAATAGTGGAAGAGAGAGAGACAGGATTCTTCTCATCGTTTGTTAGCGTATAGAGAGATGCAAGCTTTATGTGTGGAATATGTTCGAACTCTGCAAGAAAGACGTGATATTACACGAAACTTATACAACCAAAAAGAACGAAAAGTAAAGTAGGTACCTATTCGTATATACAAAATGTGAATTCTCTGCATACATATATAGAAAGTACATGTATTCGTTCATCTATAATTTTTGTATGAGTAGAGGCAAATACATATTTTAAGAGAAAAATACTCATTATCATTATTGCTTGATGAATGTCTATACATTTTGTGTAAATATAAATGAGTATAATAATTATTACAAAAAGTAAAAAAGAAAGACTCATTTGAGGGAAAGAAAGGTAGTGTATAGTAAAGATACATATATATATGTAATGGGGAAAAAATGTTATACTTTTATACATTACTTCATATGCACATAACGTATTCATATCTTCTGTAAGCATTCAAATAATAAGGTGTACATTGAAAATTATGAGGAATGAGAGGAGGATGATGAGTTCCCAGCACTTGCATCCAAAATTCAACAATGCTCTCTAGACTATACTACCCTTTTATTGCATTCGCATTTTTGTGCAAAGTATCGAGCTCAAAGTGTATTCATATATAAGAAATACATACATTTTGAAAACTGAAAAGATACTCAGTATAGATATATGAATTATAATAAAATTTGAGGAGACATAACACAAAATTTACCAAGAATGTGTGTAAAATCGTAAAAAAAACTACATGAATACGCACAAAAATGAAAATGACGAGCTCAGAAAAACTATATGTACATTCTACTGTGTGATATAATAAAAGGGTGAGTTTCTTCAGATAGGGCTCTTCACAAGCTTGCACTTCACTCTTTTTACACACACATACACACAAGTAGAGTGAAAATGCAATGGTATGGTTTTCTAGTGAGGTTTTGTAGCCATCATCATGCTAAAATACCAAGAAGAGACGAAGGGGAAAAGAGAAAAAAAAGAATACCCGGTTCAATGTAATATAATGGAATGAGCCGAATGAACGAACGAAGGAAGCTTCATGCAGGTTGATTTGTCTGTTACGTTTGCGTTATGTGAGCGTGATATTAGGTAGTATAATGGTGTGTACATGTTTCTCTGTCTAGCAGAGAGAGAAGAGAACAACATAATATTATGCTTTACTCAAAGTATGCTCTTTTCAACCATGTATCTATCGTCTTACTGCCACTACTACTCTGACTTTATGGAAAAGAGAAGATTGCATGGACTATTATGAACTATAAAAAAGATTTCACATTGGTTGAAGTGTATCCATATATATTCTACAATTCTCTACCAGCAGCTAGGTGGTATTGTCGTGTTATTCCTACGTACACATCTCTCTAGAGGTAATTTACGCCACCACCGAACCAAAAAGTATTTTTTTCATTAGAAGTCGTCGTATAATATGCTTTTTGGTAAAGGTAATACTACTACCAGTTTATGTGCCTTCGTAGAATTATACCTACACATACATAATGTTAGTTAATGTTATATGTATGTACGAGTAAGTCGGTTTTCCGATTTCAGACAGATCAGAAAGAGAAAGAAAGAAGGGATATGCTCTAACATGGTGTTTGCCATTTTGCTTGAATATCAGATGTGTTGACGGCAACGTTAAATTAATTAATACTATATTTAAATTGTTTGCTTGTGAGCAATGATGACAGAAGTCTATCTTGATGACATTTTACAAAAGCGTGCTCTGTGTACAATTAAAATGTATATGTACTATTTTATCATGGCTGATATTAAAATGAGTACTTCAAAGAAGCCGACGTTGTAGTAAGGTTCAAAAAGGAAAATTCGTATACTATGGTATAGTATGGGTGCAAATATCTATATTCGCGCATTTAACATAACTGACTAGCAAAGTTGCAAATTCAAATGCAAATTTGGTTTTGCACCTTGTATCTTCATCCCAAGAAACATGAAAGAAAGCTCTGGAACAAATTTTATAAGCGTCAGACGTACAAATTGTTAGGTGCAAAGAATTTAGCAGTGACGAACAGTATTTTTGCATTCTAAAGGAAAATTTACGTATTCAAATCCTAAGATTTTATTTTGATTTGATAACTTGGCGTATAGAGGTAATCATGGATCTTAAAAATCATTTAAGACTTACCAAAGCAAGACTTGTCAGAGAGATAATTCATTGGAAATTACTTGAGTGAAAACAATAAGTTCATCGATTGAACAAACTTAAGTATATTTATAGTAAATCATTAATAATGAAAACTTACAGCTTCAAAACATAGGTACAAAGTTAACGTATGTAATTAGTAATTATGTATGTTTGAAAGGGTTTAAGGAAAAAGTATTTTCCTGCAAACGTATTTTTTAACGATTGAATCCAATCAATTAACCACTTTCTCCTAGACATGCATTGGAAATCCATTATAATACCACCGTAAAACAAACTGTAGTTTAATTCCGTATTAAATACACACATATAGGTACTTGTCTTGCTGTTGAATAAAAATAATTCATTTTTGTAATTTATGGACTAATCAAAAAGGATTGTCAGTCAACCCATAATGAATTCTGCATTCAGGATTTTGATTCAATCAAAATTTTGCATATTTGAAAATTCGACATTTCATTTATGTTGGCAGTTTATCGGGATGCTAAATATTCCAAACCGTCTTTTGGAAAAACAATAATTATTGACCGTAACAAAATGACAGTTTAAATAAATAATACATCACACAAGATTCTTCATGCCATAGTTTGAGTAAGTTCCTACATGTATATCCGAAAATTAATTTTCATCTTTAATTAAAAGTTTTATTTGCAGCACAGGTGAAATGTTTTTCGTAGTATGCATTTCGTTATGCATGCCATTAACATAATAACATAGGTCATTTCATGAAATTCTATATTTCACTTTAATTCTGTCAATGAAGTGATATCAAAGTTTACAATGACGATTTGACAATACAGTAAAGAAAGACCAATTTGTGCAGCCTGCGTCTTTACGGAATGCTTCTGCAAATGTCTACTATCTATATTGGTTTCAAAACATTTTGACGGCATAAATGAACTAAAAATATATAACCAAAATTTTACAATACATGTTTTTGTCACTGTATTCGTTAACAATGGTGCGCAATGAAGCCATACCTTGTCAAATGCTTTGGATTAAAAAAATATGTAACCATCTTGTTGGAACCCCAATTTGCTAGCAAAGTAAAATGAGCTAGCGCAGGTGTGTACAATAAGAGAAAGTCTATCTGTGTTCCATATGTAATATGTATGGTAAGTATTGCAAATATCACAATCCAAAATGTACGTCTAAAATACCTACTGGATTGTCAAAAAATTCAACACCTGCCTGTTCTAAAGATCACAAGGCGGAGAAAAAAAGGAATGTTTTTATGTATTCATTCGTTACGCATAAGTGAACTGAAGTTTGCAAATTAGTTGCCAGCCTGTCAAAATATGCATGTCAATGAAATTGTGACTGCGCATGGTGGGACAAATGAAGTGATTAAAGGAATTTAAATTTTTATTCTGTCAGTTCGCATGCATTTGTGTACATTCCAATACCTCATTCACTATGTACTCTTACCAAAAAAGATACACTTTACTCGTTCATGTAGAAGTTAAGCTGTAGAATCATACAAATGTTTTTATTGAAATAAGCCGGAATGTTAATGTTCTTTTAGAGTGAATCCAAAATACGTTTAGTAGATAGTAGATATCCAACCACCACTCCTTATTGAGGAATTTGACTAAATCGTACTTTGCACTATTCTTTCTGTTTGCTATTCCTCCCACGCAAAAAAAATCGACAAACCTCATGTAGGCCCAAGTAGTCCTTTTTTGAAGCATACTAATCCAGAAAAGCGTGAAGACAACATCAAGTGCATTTGATTGATAAAATTGTGAATAAACTGCTTATTGACTTGTAAACCAATGATGAAGACACAGTATATGTACTATGTAAATACATTGTATAAATATTAATGTGCATTTAGTATATAATAGTAATATAGCAGTAATAATGCAATGCATTGTCTCTTGTACCGGTACAAACTTCAAACATTAGCCGACATGAGTAGCATTTATCGTAAAACAATAACATAAATAAAACAAACTACCTATATTCTTACTCAACAACAAGGGAATAATGATTATTATGATTGCACAGGTTACATGAATAAACAATTATGCAGTTCTGTTCCATTTTTTGTCCTTTCTTTTTATCAATTTAGGAAAGTCTACAAATACGAAAGAATCAACATAATAAATTGGTTGTACACTAAAACCAGAGAGCTTTACACTATTAAGCCGCTATGAACTTTACTTTTGCGTATTATCTCATCATGATTTGTATTTCAAACTTTTATCAATGCAATTTTATACACTGTACAGACAAAAATGTAAAGAAACGTTAAAGCCGCGTTGTTTATGTACCAGCGTATCATCCCGTTTCATAAACATATAGCATGCAAAATTTGCAAATTTGTTGTCACTGTCACTGTAGATGTCTTAAATAATATGCTTCTGAGTGATGCTCAAGGAACCCTATTTTGATATTTAAAGTTATCTAGCAAGCTGTCAGCTATAAAGTACGTACAACACAACCACAGCTAACCGCAGTTTTCACTAATTTTCTTGGCCGTTCTGAGAAATGAACAAGATAAGTGAAAGTCAATGAGAATCATAATCAAAGAGAAAATTCTTACCTGGTAAATTTTATCCAAAAATATAAATCCATTAATCACTGATCTCCACTGATCAATGTCCTATGCATTAATGTCATCTTGGATAATATTGGAACGTGTGAACATCATCAGGGAAAACACATACAAATTTTGAAAATTTGCGAACTACTACGTGCGCTTAAGTTTCTCCATGTAATCGTAACAACAATCATATAAATTCTCTACTGAATATCTTCAAAATATTTGTAGTTATGTTCAATATCAAATATTTTCTATACAAACGAAGACAAGGACACGTTTCACACATCATTTCACGGTAAAATGTATTCTGTACTCAGCAGTGAAAGGGTTACTGTTAAATCCATCGTCGTATTTCTTCTTTTTAGCAAAAAGAGGTTTCAAAAAATCATACAGAGAAATCTTTCCCTTTATATATTCTCATGCAATGCTACTAACTACGACTATTTTACGTGAGTTCCGTTTCTTTCCATTATTATTATTTCCCTAAAAGAGAGTCAGAGTATTTCATGTGTGTGTATAATATTATAAGCAGTAGTAAAAGTGGCAGAAAAATCTGAGAGCTAAAGCAAGCTTCTAACAATGATCTTCTCTTCTTTCGATGGAAATAATAGTAGTAGCATCCAATCCACATCTACATAACTCCAATACCATTTTTTTCCACCACGACGAAACCGTCTCCTTATCCTTCCTCGTCGCCTGAGTTGTCCTCCTCTTCTTTTAAGTGTAAAAGGTAGAATTCTCCTCTGCTAGTTCTTCGGCAGCCGTAAGAGCAAGGTAACCAGAAGAACAAGTCCGTTTCTTCTCCTGCCCCTGGCTTTTTTGGCAGGCTTTGCCTTCTTTCCTCACAACAAATTCTACTCGAAATGGATGATGCAGTCGAAGTAGTAGTAGTTCTTCTAGTGGTGGCAGCAGCTCTTCTACTAGCACCAGCAACCAGCAGCACAGGCTCATCCTTTCCCATGATGACTGTACCGACGATGAGGGAGATGCACGAAATGATGCTGATGCTGCTGCTCCTTCTTCTGATGAGACATTATTTTATCGATTCCCCTTTCAAGTCACTATCCACATCCACTTCTCTCGCCAACACACACACATATATATACTCTCTCACACACACATAGACACACTCTCACAAAACACGAAACCGAACCAAAAATGCAAAGGATGCTTTAATAGTTTTTCATAGTAAATAGCAAAGCTCTCTTTTTCTCTGAGAGCTTCTCTTTTATTATTGCATAGGCTTCACAATGGAAAGAAAACTCTTTTTTCCCTTTAGCTTCGCTTCTCTCCTCTACACACTCGCACTAACTGCTTGTTTCTCTCGCTGGCTCACCAGCCACACGACGACGGTACACACAGAGCAAAGCTCTTTTTCCCGTCGTTCTCCTCGGCACTCTCTCTCTCTCTTCACCGACCATACAATATTTTAGAGTTGTGCCTTCATCCCCGATTATTATATTCCTTCCCGAGAGTGTTTTAGATTTTTTGGTGAAATAGGAATAAACCAGTATGGCTACACAGTGGTGGCAGTGGTGCTGTTTGCTGCTTCTTCCACTGTGCTCTAGCTTTATTTTTTTGCCTTCTCACAACTCTCAAACTATCTTGATCAGATAGAGAGATTTCACACAAATTTTTTGACTCGTTTCGATTGATATTTTTAAAATAATATTTACAAATAGTCACCCTCTCCCTCTTAAGGAAAGAGAATTAATATGAATAATTTTAGCCTAAATGCAAATAGAAAATAACAGAGGATATCACTGTCACGGCCACCTTTATTTTTGTGATGATGATAAAAAACAGTGTGGATGACCGATTATACATGTAGTGGGTATGTATGTATATATACCGACTCGTCTCCGTTCCTTTTTTTTCCTTCTCAACAAAGTTAAATGCAGAATCCTGTACAAAAATTAGTATGACTGTTTAATGAAACTGTCCATAACTCCGTGTGGATATAGTTATGCTGATGACGATGATGGTGACCCTAAAGTCTCTCCTTTAAGGGTACCAGTGCTGCTAAATAAATGGACGATGTCAAGACAGCGACGTAACAGACAGGAGTTGACACGAGCGGAGAAGGAACAACACTAGACATTAGACTCTAGATTCTACCTTTACAATACAATGTCTTCTCTCTCTCTCTGTACAGTAATATATTAAATGTAAAAAAAGCACTGCTTATCCGTGCGTACTAGTTTGCTCGCTGTGTGTAGTAGTAAGTTCCTTCTCTACTGCTACAGCTATAATATAATTCTCTCACAGTGACAATGACCACCCAAAGCCTTCGCGTTATGTATGTGTGCATGCAATCTCTATTAAATTGTATCCTTACCACTATAAAAATGAGTAAGTACAAATATTATATACATTTCTCTCTCCATCTAATTCAGCTTGAGGATGATATGCATATATGCAATGAAAAAGGATAAAAAGTTTCAGAGGAGATACTCGGTTCCCCTTACCTTTTCTCGCCGAGTGGACTGTTCCCAGGCAAAAGCATCAAAAACTCAATGTGAGAATGAAAAGAGAAGCGACTCTGCTAGATTTTCTATACGGTAATACTTCTCTTCTTTTCTGCACTTTAACATGCAAAGGTGCTCCTTTTCATTGTAAACCCACCACTAAACAATCTTCCCCCAACTCTATTTTCTTTTAAATGCGATCAATAACATTATGTTGAAGATGTGTTCGGAAAATGTGGAAAAGGATGTAACCTCATTCAGTTTAACTAATGTTGTTTAAGTAATTGCGAAGAATGAATGCTGGAAGGTTATGATGATGAAGGAAATTTTGATATGTGGGGAAAATTTCCATTTGGAACCCCTCCAACACCACGCTCAGAACACCAAGTATGAACAGACCTCACAGGGGAAATGGGTAATAGTGTTCCCCAGTGACGGCTGTCAAACAGCCAACAAGAGAAGAAACGCTTGCTCTTATTGGTTGAGCATTTCTTGATTTAGGTTCAATGACAGACAAGGGCGACACCCCAGCCAGTGAAACGCTGCTACACAAAGTAGCATATCCAGTGGAGAGTTTGGAGTAATTATCGCCGCGAATGGTTGAGGTAACCCTTTTCTTTTGGAAGATGCAGGCACATGTCAATGTTTTGATGAGAACATTCTTTAACAAGAATCTAAACAGTTGGATGCAATGCAACATAAGTGGATAGTAAAATAATAACCAAATGTAAAATGATGACAACAAAACACGCACAATAGTTAAATTGGAGAGAGTATATGTATGTAAATGTACGTTTTTACAAGTAGTATAAATAAAATCTTTTGCTTTTCCCTTCAATAAGTAAGAAATTGGCTCTTATCGTTTTTTAAAAAGCTTCATTCATGATATTGTCTCAGTATGATTGCCGGTTTGCAGTTTATTTTAGGTAGTAGCAATATCATCACTTGTTAACTAGATTCGAACTGCTTTCTCCAGTGTGGAAACTTGTTGATAAAAATACTTTGGTTTGGTGCAAGGGAAATAATTCATGATTAGAAGTTGTAACTGATTTCAATTAGTACTTAAGTTTAGTTTTGTGATTTAGTGCATCGTATATATCAGCTTAGTATTTAAGTTTTTAGGTGAGTAAAACTAGAAGCTTTAAATTTATTATTATTGTTTCGTGCGCATGTATGAAGTTGTCATTCTACCAAACCTAGAAAATAATGTGTAATAAGTCATTTTAAGTAGGAAGTACTTATAATGAAGTCACACATAAACTAGAAGTGTACTGTAGAAATTTAAAAAATACGTATGCTTATCATGGTGCGAAAGTTTTTCCGCTGGTAATAATTTTTAAAACGACATTTATACCTATGTGCGCTTGCGCCTAATAAAACGGCCACGCCAGCAAAACGAAATCTCTCTTTGTTTCAAGTGGCAAGAGTGGTATTATGACGAAAGAATTTTGATTTGATAAAACAAATACGTCCAGCAGCTTTCATCAGTTTATATTCAATGTAGTTTATCAATGGTGGAAATCGAAATTCATCTTT
>JAQIXW010001303.1:0-20180 GCA_034700685.1 Willowsia buskii | reverse complement strand
TGATGATGAACACACACATTGCTGCTCTCCACTGTCTTCCTTTTCTACAGAAAGTACATCTTCATAGTAAATGCACTTCATAATTAGGTAGGTAATAAATGAAAAAACAAGCACGAATACTCGTGCTGCTCTGCTTTTATAAACCACAAAATTCTAAAGCAGTTTTTTACTATAACTTTTTATAGCCACTATTTGATTTTTGTCTACCTTACACGACACAGACCAATAGCCGATTGCAAACATCAGAATTGGAAAATTCGGAACTTTCTTTCCAAAGTAACTGCCCGAACGGACGGACAGACAAACAGACATCGAGACCACTCTGAATAACTGTTTTTGGAAATCGCAAGTTAATAAGCAAAACCTTCAGCGTACATTCACGTGTTGGGTATGACCTATGTGTAGGATTTGATGTGAGATCTTGAGTATTTCATGCAATTGCAAATTGCAATTAAATCGATGAGAACAGAAAAAAAGTTAGCTGTACTGGAAATAAAATCATTTCATAATTAATGATTGTGTCATGTCCGTAAGCTACCTTGAGTTAGGACACTACTATTATTACTATGATCATGACATGACCAGTTACCTCACAACTCAAGCATTTCCTTATACAAGCAAAATTGTATACATTCCAACATGAAATCAGCAACAAAAACAACAACCATGCATTATGAATGATAAGATGAAAGCAAGTAGTGACAAATTTCTAATGCAATCAAAGACATGATAACTGTGGAACTTTGAAATGTAAAATATTTTTCCGATGCCTTTTAGTAGCTGTGTATTTGAACCATTGTTTGAAAAACGAAAATCCAATAAAATAAACCAAAATAAAATTTCGTGAGACACTAGCGTTGAATATTTTAGCTATTTTGTCAGCATATGTGACCTGATCCTGATCTGAATTGCAAAAGCGACATTCTTACACATCTGACACAAAGCAAAGAATAACAAAAAATTGAAGATACAACATTTTATGTATTTTTTTCTAGATTTTCTACATAATCGAATTTGCAAATGTAAAGAATATATTATTCATGATTTTCCAATAAACTTACTTGAGCATCTTTCTAAGATAGCGCGATCCATTTCGAGATTTTCAGCGGTGAGGATGCTGGATGTACAAGGGATATTAGGAAAGCTACAGTTGGTAGTGCGAGAACCGCTCCCAATGCAATTTTCTATACGTGAAACGTCTCCTTGAACTTGGTCTCCAGTAGTCACAACACTTTCACGGGGCTCGGCTTCTTTAAAACTGTCAGAGAGTTTTTTGTGTAGGTGGGAGTTTCGGGTGTTGTTGACAACCCACGAAGAAGCCGTAGCACAACTGGATGTCGTTCCCAGTGCTGCAGAGGTCGTTTCCTCCTTGATATAGATTTACAATATAACGAAATATTTATAATATTCACCTTCCTTTCTCTCTACTCAAATATACATTTACTAAACTACTGACTGCTACTCTCACTCTGAAAATTTTTTGTCTTTTCAAAAGTAACAAGACACTTGTCTCTGCGTAAATCAGTGAATGTCTAATGTCATTCCACCAAAAACAGATTAAAACAATCTTCCGTTCTCCCTTATCGACTTCTTTGAGAACTCTTCTGTGTGACCATCCTTTTTTCATCATGCTACAGCTACATGTCCACACATGTAATCCATTCTATAGTTCCAATGTTTTTGGTCTCCTCTTACGTAGATATTATAATACAATTATATGCTACGCATAATGTCATTTTTAATGTCTACACAATGCTGAGTATGTATAAAAAATAGTTATAAGAGATGAGGATAAGAGAATTTGTCGACTTGTTACACACACAAATCGACAATACTGCCATTCATCCACTTTGACGATACGAACAGGCGGAAAAAAGTCCTAATATTATTTACAATTTTACTGAACAAACAGCCGCAAGCCAAACGAGTCTTCACAAAATATGCATATAGCAATCATATATGGCTTTAGTAGAATTGAATATCATTGTGAAGATTGCATAAATACAATATGGATCCACACAAATAGACAACGCAGGTAAAACATCATTATCATTGCATTACTATAAGTGCATAGAACGGAATGACTTCTGTCAAGGTTTCCCGATCGTAAGTGTTAAGGATACCGTTCAATCCTCACAGATTTATTGTATACCCTTAATATTGTTTGGCATACAATTTTTCTCCCATAGAAATTCCCAAAGTCCTTCCTATATTTTGCAAGAAAATTTCATAAGTCCATACATCAGGCTGTTTCGGAAGAAAGATCTATTTTTTTTATGAAAAAGTGAGTTGTAAATACTACATACCACATGCAATCTGACAATGTACGAATTTTTCTGTTTACATATATGATATGATAACAACACCATGAGTTTAATATGATACTAAGGCTGGTTTGCTGGTCTTTCAACTTGTTAACTTTAATTTGAAGTATTTAATTGTCAAAGCTTGTAGACATGCTTCATTTGAACGTTAAATCTCGCTCACCGCACAACAAAAATGGTTTAAACCCAGTTGCAGATGGCAGTTCTGAAGCAAGGGCTGTGCTTGAGGGCGTAATTTAAACACTCAGGATACGTACTGAATGACCCTGAGTAGATAACTCGATAAAACGATGATGACAGTGAGTTCTAGGAATGTATAGAAAAAAACTTATAATGAAGGTTGTAGTTTACGAATCTTCCTGTCTACAAAACTCTTGCTTAAACTAACACAAGTATTGAAACATTCTTCCAGGCTCACGCAAGAATTAGTTCATTAGAGTTATCATGTGCTTACTGGAACGCGCACGATCTTTTCTTCCTTGTAGAGAGTAGCCCTATGCTACTGTTATGGACTATGTCATTTCTGCTTACAATGGGACCCTCGAAGATATGCCATTTTTGTTGTGTTAAATTTAACGTTAAAATGAAGAAAGTTTACGAAGATTTGACATCGAACTATTAACCACTTTAACTGAAGAAAATGTGGGGGAAACATACAATCTGATTATATCGTTTCTGTATCCAAACATGGGTGCTTTCAGATTCATAATTTAAAATATTGATGAAAATTTTTTGGGAAAGTGATACATTTTTTCGCGATCAAAAATTTTTGCCATATTATTTTTATGCTCCCCAAATAAGCGATCTTATACACCACACATCCCACGAAAATAATTGTAAATTGCAATGCATGGGTTGATCAGTGCTTGTGGCGTTTTTGAAAGGGAAGATCAGTTTTGCTCACGGCTTCAGCTTGTAGTATTGTGAATTTTTTACACTTTCAATGCTGCAACCTGTAAATATGAAAAAAGTAAGTACAATGTGCAACAAAGACGCACAGCACAATGCACAAGTTTCTTTGGATAATTCTTCTCGCCTGGCCAGCTACTTGCTCGTGCGTTGAGGAATTTACAACTTTTATAAGCGCTTGGTAGAAGTATACATATTTAGTAAAGTGTACGAAGTAAGCAGTTAGTTCTAAAACGCGTTGCTGTCCTTACAACTTCCTTGCATCAAAAGTCTGCCTGGAATGTTGAGGAGAAGGAGGTGGATGAATAGACAAAATGAAATAAAGCATAGAATACCTACATGCCTAAATTACTAGTATACATAGCTTGCAACACGACAATGAAAACAAACTCTGTGTTGATTACTTTTTTACTATGACAATAGTAGTGACGATGCATTGCAATGATATATCGGGTGGTGGTATAGCGTGGCGTTTATTTGATGGCGTGATGTTGATATAATGTAATTGAATGGAGTTCGTTAAAGACGAACAACACAGTAACTTGATCAGTTGCATTGTACTAATTGTGTCCATCGAAATTACCCCGTGCATATTTATGATAGTACTTGGTACTGTATGAGATAAAGAAAAACGGTAATAAATTACACGACACGTTCCCTAAAGTAAAGACACATCTAAAGAACTAGAGAGAGAGATAACGCTAACAGAACAAAGGAGTGGAACCGAGGACCGCAATGCGAGGACTACTTTTTGTTTTGAAAAACTGTAACTAATCTCCTCCAATCTAGTTCACAATGGGAAATTAATAAAACCATTAACTAATGAGCGTTTACCTTGGATATGACAAAGGTTGTTTCCTTCTGCTTGAAGCGTGCTACCACTTAACAGTGCTTATGATAATGGAATTGACGTTAGAGCGCTAAATTATTGTATTTTCCCCTTGTATCAAACTAATATAGCCGCCCTTCTAGCCAAGTAGGTAAAAGATAATAGTGTGTAGAATTAATGACAGTATGTAATGATAATTATTCCGAAGTTAGTGTTGACATTTCCGATGAAATAACTATTATAAAGCAGTGTATAGTCCATTATTACCTGTCACTGCTTATTTGCCTTCATTACCATAATATTTCTTGATTTTGAATGGATTCATTAATAGAAAATTGTTCAATTGAGGGTCACTACGATGAAAATGTTAGTTGAACGGTCAATTTATTTTTGACAGTGCAGATAACATTCCATTATTAACTGCATACTGCATGCATGTAAACCTTTTACCAATCTTGGGTCGTCAAAAGGAAAAAAGAAATTGCAGGATGATGAAGAAGAAGAAGAAATTCCTGTTGCCAGGTCAACTTAAAATTATGTGTTGTGCATGCGTACATCTAAGAAACGTAGTTCAGGCCAGGCAACGAGTCTTGCACATTGGTATTGTTATTTGCTTATAATAAGTTAATAACTTAATGATATTTAGCATTCCCTTTAGCAATTTCAACACAACACAACCCTCTTAGCCACATGACATATTATGAACTAATTTGCTTTTTACTATGAAATGCTTAATTATGACCTTCATTTCTACCAAATTACCATCATCTTGTTCATAAATCGTATTAGTTGAATGGCAGTGAATGAGTGTGTGCACCAGATCATAAACAATGGATTATATGCGTATGTACGTATTTTTAGTAGTAATATTATAATTGACATTACATAGTATGAGAAAATTACAGCTTATCCGTTGATCTAGGGTGGTCTTCTGTTCAATTGTCTTCTCGTAAACAAAATTCCTAAATTCAGTATAAATTTTAATGAAATTATTTTCATTGCGACCTATAAGTGCCAGCAAAAAACTATGGGTAGACATTGAAAGTAAATGAGTTTGAGCTTGCATTGCAGAAGGTCAATTATTGAGCTCTTGCTAACAAATATCGTGATAAAAATATTAACCTTTTTCAATAATATGTTTAAAAATACTACATTGAACTTTACTGACTTTACATCACAATTTACCACTAGCAAGTATCCATGTTCTCGTTACTATTATGCATATCGTGAATAGCCCTGATGACTCATACTGACTGATTGTCAAACAGTAATTTATTACGCTGCTTGAGCATATGCGAAAGGAAGCATTGACTTTGTGACGTTTGTCTGTCTGTCTGTCCGTCTGTGAGCACGATAACTCCCGAACGCTTCAACCGATTTCGCAGAAATTTTGCATACAGGTTTGATGGGTTCCAGGGACGAAGCCTATTGATTTTCAGCTTCCTAGGTCAACCACTTCCCGCTTCCACCCTGGGGTCAACTTTTTTAAATGGTACCCTATGGCATGTGATACCTCTTTCAAAAGCCCACGTTCGAGCACATCATTTTCCACTAATCGACCGCTTCGAACAAAGTTCCCTCTAGCGGAAAATCGCGAAAAACATCATAAAACATCAGATATTGGCGTCTAACATGATCAATAGTAATCATGAATCCCCTTTCATGATAATATCATTACGGTTATCCCCAAGCGGCGTCGATATAGTCGTCAAGTGTAAATGTACTCGAGAAGTCAAAGTCAAAGTATCTCAATATGCTCCTACAGGCCATATAAAAAATTAACAAAAATCGCTAAAACTAAAACATCAAAGTCGTGTGAGATATTGCTATTCAGCAAATCATGAAATAAAATTTTAACACAAAAAATAAAGTTTTCCGCATTCTATCCACCTCTCAATTTTCTACAATGATTACTGATAGTAGTAGTAACCACAAACAAAGTTAGTCGCTTCAGAAATGCTGCTGGTGTGTAATTGATAGTAAAAACCGTTCCGCAGATGTGACATTACGACACAAGAACGCGGTAAAACCATGAAGCTTTTACGTTGCCTCTACTTTATATTATGTCAATCGCATGCTACTCTACCATTTAGTGTGCAAGCCATAAAAAACTACCTGTTGGATAAAAATTACTTTCATCTTTCACCTGAACACTGTAATCGATACTGCTTTAATTCCTACCATCTATTGTAGCACTTACCCTAAAGCCACAGGGAATTGTCATTTGGCAAATCAAATTGAAAATTGAATTAAGCTTCATTCGAACATGCCCCACTCATTAGAACTGATAAGTTATGCCTCATAAATTATCCTAATCGAATTCTATGGGCCATAAATATATCGAACAGTTTATAGATTACCGTGCTGATCTGATGCATGCAAGACTCGGAGAACCACTGACAAATCAGAGGTGTGTCAAATGTTTACGTCGTAATAACTTGATATGTGACCATATCGATGAGTTGAGTGACCAACAATTACTATAAATAAGGAGGAACCCTGAATGGAAAATGGTGGCGGTGATCTGTGTTGGTGGTACCTTATCATTACTTTTTTATCTTACAGCCTGCGGTCAAATAATTAAGTACATAGGTACAAAACATACCTGTTACCAAACATAATCTACCTTTCAGCAATGAACGCGATGTATGTACTTGTCGCAAGACAAGCACAAGACAAGTTTGTAACCGGATTTCTTTGGGGCAACATGATACATGATAATGGGAGCTCTGTCTAGAAATACTTTATAGTAAAAAGCTGGACAGCGCATTTAAATTCATTATGTTTTTATTGTTCCACTCTTTGTCAAATGAACACATACAGACGTTAGAAGGCGGAGAACTCTTGTTATTCATAAACACTTTAAAGTATCCCAACATGTCACACAACAAACAATTTATTGATTAATTGTTACGATAAGTAATATTTGCGAGAATTTTTTGAAGGCAGTAAAGTATCAGAATCAAAATACTCTCGAATTTCAGCTAATTGAAGTTGTATTTCGTACCTGAAAATTGGATCCTTTTTCCAAGTAATCAAGACGCCACAAGCATCCCACTACTTTCAATTCAGTTACATGAAAACATCAAATTAGTAGAAAATGATGAACTGCAGACAGTGAATATTCCAAATCTCACAACTATCTCAGCGCCTGATATGGTCGCTCTTGAAAACAACAGTAACTTTAGGGATAAGTGATACTACTAATTAGTATTAACCCTCTAATTGTGAAGGATGGCAACTGTCAAGCAAAGGAGGACAGAAAGAGACTACCTTCACACGGGAACCCACTCCATTACTAATTCAATACCCGTAGTTCTTGAGCAAAATTCAAAATGAAGTTGTTTTTGAAATAGTGAGACCCAACCAAGTTGAGATGCTCATACCATCACTCCATCTGATCGTTTCCTTGAAGTTGTAAAGCATGGCATGTACTATTATTGTAAGTATGCGGAAAGCAAAAGCACAGTTGGAAACTGAAACTGCGCAGCCAAAGGAAGCGACTATTCCAATAGGCTTTAAAAATATAATTCTTCTTACCATGTTCCTAAACGCGTCCCTCTGAATTCTTCATATACACATACCTTATTTATGATATGATGAAAAATGAAAGACTCTATTAGGCAGGCACAGTTGTGCACTGACTCCACTATATAGGGTCGGGTGATGTGCTGAACCTTTTAAGCTGCTCTCTCTTGGATTCTTGGAGATCGATACAATACAACGAACTGGAACACTGGAAAGTGTCTATTTCACACGATGCAAAAATTTTCCTCAGTCTTCCTTTTCTACAGAAGGTACATCTTAATAGTAAATGCATTACATAGTTTCACTTAAATTTTTTAGGTAGGGTAATAATTGATTGAACCTAGAGTAACATTTGAAAAACAAGCACGAATACTCGTGCTACTTTTATAAACCACAAAATTCCAAAGCAATTTTATACTATCACTCTTTATTACCACTATTTTATTTCTGTCCACCCTACACAGAAAATAACTATGTGTCTTGTAAAATTTGCTCAGCTCAAGTTGTGTTCTTATTTCTTCTGATAAAAAATATTCAAGAAACACTTTCAGTCTCTTCTTGTCTTGTCTCCTGGTGAGTATCACGGTTACCGTAAGTTATTTTTTAAACAATTGAAGTTATTCTTATTGTTATCAAGTTCAAAATTTTCCCTTTCTTAAAGAACGGAGTCTGCTTGACGTACATCAGTCATTTTCTTTTATTTTAAATCGATTTAGTGGATTTTTGCTACTCGTCAGTGAGCGAGTGTAGCAAATTACAGGCGCAGCTTTGCGTAAAACACTGACTATTATTTAACTATTATTTTCAGTGAAACAGCGAATCCCTTTTTGCTGCTCTATGCATGATTTATACTTGACGTTGGCATGTGTAGTAAAATATTCAGTCACCATAACAGCATTTTTACTGCATCGCTGGTTTTTGCGGTTAAATTCCTAAAGAGTTTTAAGAAAGGAAAAATATTCACCTCAGTGTAGCTTTGGGGCAGCGTATTTTCCATACCTTTAAATAAAAATAGTATTAACAGTGTATGAGATTTGGCTGAACACGCTTGACATTTTTGGCGTCATTATTTGCTCAAAATAGGTTGATGATTTGCAAGGCCGTGGTGATGTCGTAGGGGCTTATACCTTATAACCGTCAACTCACATGAAAAAGTCAATGAATCGTTACCATGACAACACACTCATTGAAACCCAAACTACATATCATGATGTCAGCACTTTTCCTCCCCGAAGTTCCCAATATCAACAGCAATAATATCAACGAACAAAGCAACGAAGGATGCTGAAAACTTTTACGGATGATAATGATGATTATGATTACGGTTCGATGCATCAAACCTTATTATAGTGCGTGCAATTCAAATATCGTGGAAAGTGTCAATATTCCAGAGTCCAGGAATTCAACTTTAGAACTTGGATGAAAATTTGAGATTGAAAGAGATTGGAAATGTACCGCACAATTGTAAGCCAAAGCGAAAGCCAACATAATATGCATTTTTAAAGAATTTGACTAGTTTAAAATTGCTATTTCAAAAAAATATGTACTTTGATATTACGCAGTACCCAGAAGCCACTGGACTACATCATTCTTGGTACAACAAAGGCAGAAAACGAGCTCTTGAAAGATGCCAGTGTGTGCAACTACAATATCGTCATCACCTTGGGTGGTTCAAGAAAATTGTTGGCTTTATTCTCGTCATTACATCTCTTCTCGTTTTATTATGGAATGAAGTAATGAAAACCTAAGACATTCAAACTTTTTAAACACTTGTCAATGACATGTACAAGCAATGTAAAAAACGTTCATTTTTTATCAAACAGGGGAAGGCAATAGAAAGCTCAAGATCATATCATGAAGGTCTTCGCTCAGTATACCCATTGGTTTCGTCGGATGTGATACTCCCAGAAAATGAAGGGAAATTGGTGCATATTGTTGGCTACTTGAAAATTATGGAGCCTCTGGAAGACCCTTTTTATGGCGTCTCCATTGCCGCCGTAAAGTTAAAACGAAGAGTGCAAATGTACCAATGGGTCGAAGAAAGGATTGAGTAAGCTTGCCTGTTATTTTAAACTTACCCTAAACAACATGCATAACAAATAATTATTTCATTGTTATTTAATTTCTTCACTCCTAGCGAATCGTCAAGTTCTGAGCAAATTCAAGCTCAAAATTCGACATTTAAATACTCAAAAATGTGGAGGGATAAGCTAGTTGACAGTACCAAATTCAATGTGCCAACAAAGCATGAGAATCCTATGTAATGTAACAATTCAATAATCAAATGGTTGATCACTAGTACCGATGTAAATTCCTAATGGCTATTTTGTGTTTTTTTTTTCAGATTCATTCCTGTTAAGAGTGAAGTGCGATTAAACCCATACGTCTACATAGGAAACTTTGCTTTGGGGAAAGAATTGAAGGAAAAGTTTGTAACTTTTATTCAGTTTACTGGCGGTGAAAGACCTGAAACATTTGACATTAAAATGCACATGGGATTGTACTACCATTCTTCCGATATTTGGAATCCTTCTATTGGGGACCTACGAATACAATTTTCATTTGCTGGACCAACAGGCTCATATGTGAGACAATAAGCTATTAAAGCGCATTACATTTATCGATTTACTGCCTATGAGATAAAATTAAATGTCTTTTAAAATTCCACAGGTAAGCATAGTGGCGAAGCAGGTGAAAAATGAGTTGAAGCCTTTTTACACAGAATCTGGTGCCCAAATTGCCTTTTTGCACGAAGGAAAGAAAAGCCATTTGGAAATCTTTAAGAAAGAACATGCTTTGATTACATTGTATGTATGGATATTCCGAGTGTTTTCGACAGTGACATCAATATTTGGTTGCTGGCTTTCGTCAAAGACCATTACTCTCTTAAGTGAGTAAAACTGAACATCTAATCAATAATCACTATTACGTAGATGGACAATAATTGTGTCATTTTTCTCTTGTAGACCGGCGTAATCAAATTGTACAGAACTTAATGTCAGTGGGACCTATGAAATTCAGTTTGATTACTGCAACATTTTTGTGCTGCTCAACGGCAGGATTTGCATGGATATTTCACAAGCCCCTATTTGCATTTTTAATGATAACCTTTGCAATCTGCTTGTTGTTCTACTATGCACTAGTGGGAAACAATGTCAATTTTAATAATAACAACAAAAAGTCAACAATCGCTCTTCCTCAGTATTCGCAACTGTATTAAATGTTTCATTATTAATTGAAACTACATAATGAAGTGAGTACAGTACAATAATCATAATTTCGTTGAAAATATCTATGTAATTACACAACAAGAAATAAATTCACTGAAACGATTCTGTTCAGATAAAAATTTCACGTGAAACAAATAAAAGTCGAAAAAAGACATGATCGCAGTGTAGTGAATTTTTAATCGTAACACTAGATTAAAATCTTGTTTTTCCTTCTATGCGTGCACAATAAACACGGCCAGACCAGCAAGCCAGCAAGTAATGCTCTTGTAATGCCTCCACCGTTTAAATTCCTTTGCATATGGCGTTCCACGACCAAACATTGGAGCTTCCAGTGAACCTACTGAAATTCGCCTTCAAATTCAACGTCTGAAAGTTGGTCTCCCGAATACTAACTGTGAAACAGACTGTTCTTCCTCACGTCTTTCCTCTTCTTCCTGCATTCTTGTTATTGCCAATGTTCGACTCTTCATTCTTTGCTTTTCTAGCTTCTCCGCCTTGAATTTCAATTAACGATTGTATAAATCAGTTTAACAGATGATTATATTACGGATTTTGGGAACTACAAGTAGACCTTATTTAAATTCACTCACCTCTTCACGAGTCTTCAAACTCACTATGAACTCTTCTTCAGCTGAGACAGTTAAAGTTTTTAGCTTTTGCTTGTTGTTCTTTTTTGTTACTAAAGTAACATTTACGACTCCGTTACTAGTAACAGGTTCTGAAAAATGTAAAACACTATTTATTCAACGAGTCAAGTTCTTGTAAGTCATTGTTAGTAACATTGGGTGTAATCATTTAAAAGTACCTGCAATTTTGGCAGCGGCGCTCATTGGTATTGGGAGGTCAGACTTTGTAGACTTTGCAGCAGCGACTTGATTGGATTCGTTGCACATTTTCTCAAATGCGGCTAGAAACTCCTCATCCTCAAAATTCTTCCCTGCCTCGCCATTTTTCTCAGTCAATTCATATTGATCATACGGGTCAGCAACTTGTTCATCCATGTTCATTGCTGCAGGTTCGTCACCTTCGTCCATGGCATCTTCCTCAGGAATACGATTAAGCAAAGGAGTTGGTAGTTTTGAGCCGTCCAGTATTTGACGTGCTGCAAAGAAAGAAAAATATTAAAAATAAATTATCTTCAAATATCCCGTTTTAAACATCGTATTTTTTTGGAATAATTTGTAACCTACATTTTTTACTTTTGCCCCCTGAAGGAACTCTTACGCAATTCATCTGGTTACTCATCGCGGCTTTAAGATCTTCACTTTTCACTTTCTTCCGTAACTGTTCATCCATATCTAAAATATCTTTATCTGCATCCTCCATAGTTTTCGCCAATTTCCACCTTCCTCGAAGCCTTCGCAGTGTCTCTTCGTAATATTCTTGTACAGAATGTGGGAACTCATTCACTTCCCAATATGATAGAGTTCTTTTATAAACGTAATATCGCTAAAAATAAATACATTGGAATTGTTTTGTATAAAAGTTGATTAGCTTTGAAATAAAATGGCACATTCTTGTAATTTTATTAGTCATACTTGAAAGTATTTCAAAAAGAAATTCAATCTACGCTTCGAGTTGCTGCTGGTCAGGTAATCTCCACAAACTCGCAACATTTGGCAAACCATTCTCACCCGGTAAATATTATCAGGTGGATCCATTCTTGTAAATACGTCATCTCGATACGTTACCCCGTACGTTATTAGATAGTACCATATCTAAGAAATCAATAATTTAATGTTGCGAACTGATGCGCCAGGCAATACGGAAGAAGAATGTCAAATGTATTGTTTTACTTACGTTGAATAGTGTAGTTGTCGATATAGCTCTGTAAGTGTATATGTATGCAAGGTACTGACATGTTGACATTCTATAAATATTTAGGTCATCAAATTCATAATCACATCCCAATCTTATTTGCTCCGTGAGGTTTTCTATCACAGATATGGTCACACTTGGCTACAAATATGATCAGAATCAGCATTAGCTTTACTTCAATGTACTGTTCAAGAATGCATGCGTCTGGTCAAAGTTGAAATAGTTGGAAAATTATTTTCCGGATGAACCTACATACCCGGAATTTTTTAATTGCTGCAAGGAGAGCTGCGGCTGACTCCATTTGAACATAGCTAAATTTCCAAGGACAGCTCAAAATTTTAACAACTAGTTGCACTTTCTGTTAAAGCAAATATTTGGAAACATTTATTGATTGCTCTTTGCACTCCATATGGAAGTAATTTTTGATCTGGCACCACTAACTAACCTGAGGGTCCTTCCAGTCGTAGGTTCTTAAAACGTTATCAGCCCGTTCTAAAGTACCCTTATTGAGATCTTCCCACAGAACATGTTCCATGAAGGCTTGTAGTGGAGGTTTCTTCTTCCGATTGATGGCTCCTCCAGCTGGAGGACATATGTGATAATATGCACTGTCTAGCATATACACGTATCTTGGCTCCATGTTCCTAACTGTCTTTTTTCGCAACATTTCATCCTAGAATTAAAAAATACATTTAATGGATTTTTATATAAAAATGGCCCTATAGTAACTATAACTGTTGAACGTACCAAGTATATTTTCATTCTTCGATGACTGTCTGAGCTGCGGTACAGAAAACGACCACATGTTTCCACAAAAGCGCAAGCCATTTCAACTTGGTGATGTACAAAATTTCTGAGCAACATTTTCAGACAGTTGAACGCCTCTGATTTAGGAAATATTGCAAAGTTAACAAGTTCTGCGATAAAGCGGGTGATCTTAAGTTTTGTTTCAATTTTTATTTGATCCTTTTTCAACACGAGGTATCGAAAATCCTTTTGCAGCATAGTACTCAGGTCCATCCCAACGTCTGGAAATACCCTGGATAGAATGGCAACCAAGCGCGAGTAAAGTGGCACCAAATCTATTCGTTGTCTGGGTACAAGAAATAGTCGCCTACAAACAAATAGATTGTATTTTATTCTCACAATGCAAACCGATATTGCATATTATGTTTTGTTATGAGACGAAAAATAAGAAAGCATGCTTACCGAACTAAATCTCTTCTATGTCGCTTATTGTTGAAACTTTCTGCGAATTCAATTGCAGCTTTATCGATCATATTTTTGCTGACACAATTTTGAAGATTGTCCAAGTAATTGACAAAAGCTTGCTTTTGAGGATGAATTCCAGTTTCTTTTGTTTCTGTATTTTCTTTCTCTTCTTCATTTTCTGCAAACAATAAAAAACCAAGCCATTTAGCCTGTCGTAAACAAAAAGCAATAATGAATAATGACTTATAAATGGTATATAAATTATTAATACCTAAACGCATGGATGGTGGTAAGTCTCCCTCTATGTCTGCAGTGATCTCTTCATCAACAGCTTCCTTTTCTTCCTGTAACTCCGCCTGTTCTAAATCTGCATCAAACTCGTCCACCATTTTTTCTTGCTCCTCCATCTTCTTGGCCTAAATATAGTCACGAGTTTATATCGCACATATTCTAGAAATCTTTTGATACTCAAGAAAATATCTTTTTGATTTTATACCTTTTCTTGCATTTGCAATATATTGTCTCTGTAGACAACTGGTGGAAGGTACACCTTTAGGTCAGGATAATCTTGATAAAATTGGCGTGTTTCTTCATTATCAAACAGTACAATTCCAGGAACTTCAGTGAGTACTTCACCGTCTTCTGTCGTCAAGAGTGCTTTTTCCAATTCATCTTCAGGATCTGCAGTCAAAATTTATCATCAAGTAAAAACATGCATAATATATACTTTACTAATCAACCCCTATTATTACGAATGACTGTTATTACGCACCAGCAGGTAGTTGCCGGAGAGTGGGCATTTCGATGTCCAATAAATATCCTAGTTTTGATGCATTACTGTGATACTTATCAAACCGTGTAGCTAACTCATTGTGTGCTTCCTGTCTATCTGAAGGTACTTCTCCTTTAGTCACAAGCAACTTTCGATTATATTTTTCTGATTTCAGTACTTCTTCGTGTTTCTGTTAACAAAAGTTCAAACTTAAGGTACACAAGGACTCTCAGTTCCAAAATTACATATATGCATCATTATTACCTTAACAATGTTAGATTTGACAAATTCAAAATAGTCGCGCAGCACTACATATAGCTCCTTCTTTTTTTCTTTGGAAAGTGCAGTGCTACGAAGCAGACGCCCAAGAACATTTCCATTCTTTTCCAGCCCCTCTTTAACGTCCTTCGCAATGATTCCGAGCAAGTCATCACATAAACCTCGAAGTAATGTGGCAAACGGAAGTAAAAACTGAATACCCTCCTTATCCAAGAAAATCGTATTCTTGATACAAGTCACCAGTAGTGAAAACCCCTCTTGCTCTGGTAAAATGCCTCCCAAAAGTAGCTCAGAAAACAAACGTAGGTCGGAAGAAGCTTTGCTCAGTACGGCAGGAACCTAAATAATATTAATAAAAACTACAGTGTAAATACATGTATTCATCTCAAGTTTAACTTTATAGTATGCTGGATGCATGATTGTCTTACCACTTCCGTCTTCTTCGTGGGTAACATTTTCTTAAAATTTTCCAAAAGAAATCCCGAAAATTCGGAATAGCGTTTGTGCAATTCTGAGCAAATGCTGACAACTGCTGTTACTTCACCTTGCTTAAATCGGCCTTCCACGATTACTGCGGCTATTTCACTTTGGTATTTGGTAAGATTCAGGGAATTCAAATCAGATTCTATTGATGCCTTCTGAGACTCCACGAATTGTTTCTAAATTAAACAAAAGTGTAAAACACGTATTATTACAAGTGATTGAGTCGAGTCACCTGATTTAAAATTATGATATATGATTTTCATGGTGACATACCATTTTCCTCACGAAAGCAGTGCATTTCTTCAAATTAGAGTCTAGTTTCTTCCCTTTCACAAGCTTCTCAAATGCTTCGTAACTGACATTAACATTGGTCATTCGAAATGATTTTCGCTCCTCAACCCGCCGGTTCCATTGCTCCAAGAAGATTTCTGCTGCCCGCTGGAGACGGTAAATTAATCACAACAAAAAACATTACAGATAATTTTCAACCAACCAACTAATTAACAACCAATTAACTTCCAAAGCACCTGTTGATTTCCCTGAGGAAACGGGGCGTCTATATCAACATCAATGATAGCGTTATCATCTGGATCCTCATCCTTACACCTCTCCGCGTCTGCTTTGTCCACCCCATCCTGCTCGCTCACCTCCTCCTCATTATTCTGTCGATCTGTAGCTTTCGAGTTATTTTCCGACATTGTGATTGTGACAAATTTTCTTCATGAATAATCACCTCAAAATACATTTTCCATGGGGGCCGTAGCTTCTCATTCATCCGAGTAGCTAGCTACCACATTCCAACGCCAAATTTAACAGACGTCCTAGCAGCACATAGCACATAAGTTGCTATTAAACAAAACTTGCATTCCCTTTGAGTTCCCTCCAAAGGAGTAAATTACTTTCAACTTCGCCCAAACTTTAGAAATTCCAAGTTACATTCTCATTTGAAAAACCTGAGTTCCCTGATAGCTCAATCAAAATAATAAAGGTCATCCAGTGATCAGAATTTAAAAAAAAAAGTTCTCCAGCTATTCAACAAGCCTCAGTCTTTCAGATACTTCTTCTACACTCCAGAAAACCATACGTGTACAAAAACAGGGCAAATAATTAACACGTCGCTTTAAAGACCACGCTCTCGTCCTAATTTCCAACGAAAAGGCATTAAATAAGATATTATGTAGGCAGTGTGTCCAATGACATTCCACATTTGCCAATAAAACTTATTCGCCTGTTACATTACATTCTTCAACGCCATACCTCTCCTCAACATGTGAACAATATTATTATTATTATCCTTGCTTAAAAAAGTGCTGTTGTGTTGTGAGTTGGTGTTTTTGTGATGAGCAGATGGGAAAAGTGTCATCATCAAAACCAAGTAATGTACCAAAAAGTACAATAGAAGCCAAAGTTAGCACAATGCAAATGCCCAGAGTTGTGTGTTGTGTGCAAGACTCTTCATAAACCTTTTACAAGCACAGATGAATGACTAGTTAACTTAAAAAATTGAAATGATAATGACAGATCAAGCAAAGGGGAAAAACAACGTGTGTGCACGGCAATAGTACGGCCCCAATTGCACGGTTTTCTTCTTGTTTTGGACCAGCAGCAGCAGCATTGGCGTTTTGGAATCTCGTTCCCAAATCAGATACTCAATTCTTTTGCTTGCTGCTGGAGAAAAGGAGCATCATTATTATCATCTCATATCATCCCTTTCTTATCATCATCTCCTGTGTGCCAGGGAAAACAGCATCAGCAGTTAGCTCTTAGAGATGTATCATCCGCAATCCGCATCCTACCTAACAATCATCATCAGAGAGTCAGCAGCCTTTTCTATTGTCTTGTCTCTCCTATCTACTGTCCCCACTCGCCTCAGAGAGTGCAGTGCAGTCAAGTCAGCACTCATTCTCACCATCGCCAATGCCAGAAAATACCTATCCGCAGTCCGCATTCATTGGATTTTTGTATGCGGTGGTCGGTGGTGGTGGTCTATCGTAAATATTTTACTCACTTGTGCCTTTTCCCTGCTTCAGAGAGTATGTGTCATCTCTACTTGAATGATCATCGGATCATCTCTTTTCCGTGGGAGGAGGAGGAGAAAATTAAAATTGATAAGCTGAGGAGGATCTTTGACGGACTTCGGCGTCAAGAATGGTGAATGGAGTGAAGTAAGATCATCAACGTGTAGAATACACACAGGAATCTTGATTCTTTGCAAGATTCCAAAGAGCTGGTGTTCAAATGCTATAAAAAAGCTTTGTAGTTGGAAGCTTCCCACAGAAGTTTAGTAATAGTTAAAAATGTAACGCGAGTAATATAATGAAAGCGTCATTCAGGTTTGCTTGTATTCATTAGCACTGCCCAAGTTACTTTTATTGTGTTAGTGCATAGTTATCCAATCGACCAAGAACCGGAAGTCTCCTTATATCTGTAAACGAGCCTTTCGTTCAGTTGTCAAGAGTAGTTGTGTGGTTGATAGCAATTTGTATGGAAGAAATAATTTTACTTGAGATATGGACATGTGTCCAATAGTTTCTAGTTAATTGTAGAGTGGTTTCATATATAAGTACTGAATGAAGCGATATTTTAATAATATGTGTAGCTTAGCACAGAACGGGCACACACTATATGACAGATAGAACTAGGTTTCCATTGCGGTTTTCTTTCCTTATTCTGTATTAATTATTATTAAGTGTCCAGTGTGGGCAATACAATTGACAGTGTTATTTTTGTGGTTTCTTTTAGATCTATTCAATAGTTTTTGCACAAGTGACAAGAACATTATATAGTAATACTGATTATCCTAATTTATAACATACACTTACTTCCAACCATTTTGAATTGCTGTAACAGCGTGAATTAGTCTTAGATATTCACGGTAAGTATTCCTTCATGGTCATTTGTCAGAACTGGATGTAGAAGCATCCTTCCAGGATTTTAAGTGTAATATTTGACTGTTAATTAACTTGTCCACAGAAAATGCCAAATTCTACGCCAGCCTGGGCTTGACAAAAACTACAAATTAAGTGACAAAGTCCACCTAACGTAAGTAAACACACAATAAATAACCTTCAAAAATATTTAAACTACAGCAATTGGACATTCGAAGTAACCGCCGAAATCCCTTTATGATAATTTACTTCTCTGCGAACTTTCAGGTGCCTGTACATTGAGCTTGTACTGTAGGACACCGATACGTTGCGAAAACAAATTGCTACTCGTTCGTTACTGTCCCCTGTGAAGTTGCAATAGTGATCTCACAATGGTAAGTTAAGTTTGTGAAGACAAAGTTTATCATTGATTTTTAAATAATTATTTTTCAATTGATTCGTATGTTTGTTTGTGTTTATTTACATTATAGGCAGCAACACTACGACCTTACTTAACGGCAGTGAGGCACACCCTTACCGCTGCCATGTGTCTGGAGAATTTTTCCTCCCAGGTAGTAGAACGCCACAATAAGCCTGAAGTAGAAGTTAGGTAAATTCAGTTAACATTTTTCTTAAAAACGTTCGTATACAATATGTGTATATCATTATATATGTG
This sequence comes from Willowsia buskii, assembly GCA_034700685.1. Lineage (NCBI taxonomy): Eukaryota > Metazoa > Arthropoda > Collembola > Entomobryomorpha > Entomobryidae > Willowsia > Willowsia buskii. Next base: position 1,253 of record JAQIXW010001303.1, on the reverse strand, counting down.
TAGTTGTACTTGTACTCACCACTTTTTGAATTGACATGTACTTAATAGGGCCAGCAGAGAATTACTACTAAATCCTGTAATAATTAGCCGTAATGAAAAGGAAAAAGTGCTAATTGAAGCTTCAATTAATTCAGTACGAGTAAGCATAGCGATCAAACAGGCTGACGAAATTGAGAAAATCCTGTGTCACAAGTTTATGAGATTTATGATGATGAGAGCAGAAAATTTCGTTGTTTTGCGGCGAAAACCAATAGAGGTACGGAAACAGAATAATATGCATTGTTAAATTGGAGTATGTATGTATATAAGCTGAACTTGGTTCAATGATTGAAGCGATCAACGCAATTTTTGAAAATCTTTGTTCAATTTCTAGGGATACGATATCAGCTTCCTCATTACAAATTTCCATACAGAGCAAATGTACAAGCACAAACTGGTAGATTTCGTGATCAATTTTATGGAGGAAATCGACAAAGAAATCAGTGAGATGAAGTTGGCAGTTAATGCAAGAGCGCGTATTTGTGCCGAAGAATTTCTAAAAAGGGTACTACTTTAATTTTTCACATATCGTATTTTAAAGCTATTTCTCAAACAAAAACGTAAAATATTGACTGAATATTTTCTATATTATTTTAGTTTTAACTGCCATAAAAAGGAACAAACTACATTCTACGTAAATTTTCCTTCATTAAATTCCGTTGAGACTTTGTAACCAGAACATTCAACATCACCGCAGAAAACCAACCCAATCAAATGTTTTTTTGTTCAATGTTTTATTTTGCATCACACAAAGTTTTATGTATTCATTTATCCGTCTGCATTTTCACAACAATTGAAATAACAAACTTGATACTGCTACTGTTAAATAAATTTTGTTGTAAGAAAATAAGTGCATACCTATTAAGTGTAGATAATAGCGTAAATTAATTATCAAAATAAATCTAAATTATTTGTACGTAAAATCAACTAAACGAAACGATTATTCAAACTCCTATATAACATATTGTGACATAAGTATTCATGAATATTAAGCAAACAACAATTGGCTGACCTTAGTGAGCAACACATATATTTCATATCAAGTCCTATTACAGTTCAATACATTTAGGCTATAGATATTTAGAGTCGAGCTTATTTTTAGACTAGATTCCTATAATAGATTATTATTAACTAACATTATTGTGTTCACATACTAAGAAATGGAAGATAAATGATTTCGGTTCGGCTTCTGATAAATCCCTTTCACTGAATCC
>JAQIXW010001302.1:0-20187 GCA_034700685.1 Willowsia buskii | reverse complement strand
GTAGTTCAAGTCCTTGTAAATTGTAATGATAGTCCTGCTTTATATTACACCGCACCCATAGGCAAAAGCATGTTTTATGAGTAAAAACCTTATCATGCTCCCTATGTTTATATTGATACCTACTATACCTAAGCTAATACCCTAATATGATTTTCACTGATGACGAATTTGATAATATGGATGTCTTTTGTTTGTTTAATGGAGAGAAAACCCTAACAGAATATACTTAAATGCATTTCCTACTTTCCCGCAATGCCTAGTCGTGCAAAACATTGTAAAAACACTTTCTTTCTTTCACAAGCAAAATTATTAATACTGAAAAGTTATGCCCATCAACTTTGTTTGCAAGTTAAGTAGTAAAAATTTCGGGGGCAATACTTTTTGTCAAACTTCATTAAAAAATAAGCACTGTGGTAAGTAAATGATGAGGTAATCATATTTTGAGCATCATTATCATTAAACCTCCAATTGCATTAATAATTCATAAACATTGAATTATAAATTCTATTGATAATTATTGACCAGCAATTTGATTCTGCCAACTGGTAAATGATAACAAGAAATTTTGCAAATCCGGTTTTCTTGTTTAGATTCTGAGCAGTATGTAAAAAGATAATTAGGAAGAATAAAATATTTGGATCATACATTATGAATCTTGTTGTGTGTGACGATGAAGATTATTATAATACTGACATTGTGAAAGATTAATTTTTTGTCTATCAAAATGTGGTGTTCAATCAATTACTTCTGTCTGTGGACTGTCTGTGCTCAAATGTCCCCTCCGTGACTGAGATGGAAGCACACTAATCTTTCAGTTTCAGCTCATCGTACTTACTTACCTATATTCAAACTACACAAAACTGTGCTTTTACGCTTTGTATAACAAACTGTTAGTGTAGTTGTATGGTAAAATCGTAAATGCAAAATAGTTTTTTGATTTCTTTGAAACAAAATATATAGTTGATAGCTCCACACTCCTAAATTAATTTTTTCCTTTGATACATTGGTCGTAAAGAAGATATTTATGCAAAAATGCATTCCGTATTACTATAATCAGCATCCTTATAATGTGATATGAAATGTTAATTTACAAGGACAATTTTTGTAGGACGGACCCCTACACAGTGCAATTAAATCTGAAGTGAAACCCCATTTCTAAAATACTCAAATAGGTATAATGCAAAATATTTTTATAAATTTGAGCGAAAGATTCAGATATGACTACCATTAAGGCCACCGCATCATAATTGCAATTTCGTTTGCACCTGATTTCAAAACTTATGCATTCATGAAATCAAGATCAGAAAACTTGCAGGATTAGTCATTTTAGCTTCCTGAAAGCGGGAATCTCAACAGTGCACAAAAAGGACAATTAGGGCGCATGCTAAATAGAATGAGAGCTAATCATTAGCATGATCACTTTCGCTCTGATCTGATATGAATTATAAACGAAGTATGGTGAGCAAAATAGTTTTTATTAATAGCAATGATGCAGTATCGTCTTAGATCTGAACTCAGAGTGTGCGTGCTATGATTATACAAATTTAAAATGAATATCGAATAATAACAGGAATATGGACAGACAAATTGCAAGTTTGACTTTGTATTAGCATAGAAATCTATTTCAACTGTGAAAGTGAGAATTGTAACAAAAACGTTTTTGTGTACTTTTCTATGATTTAACCGTATGAATAAGAGATCACGAATAAATTTGATATTTTTTCTTGTGATCGTACCGGTTTTCATAGGCACGTGGTATGGTAGCCCACAGTCTGAACTCTGTTCACGACAATTACGCTTAAGTTTATAGCTTCAAAATACACAATTCGTTACAAAGAGAAATTATAAAAACTTACAGACTTGGAAAGGTACTAAAAAATAAATATATACCAGATCTTGTAGATGAACAATAATTTTAGGATTTACATGAATGGATTTATGTAATATTATTTTCTTATAGTTTATTAAAACCTTTTCATACATGAACTCACAGATCCACCATATTATCCATCTCATCTCTCATTAATTGGTACTCCAGTTCGTTTCCGACTTTTAATTGACTTTTTTATTACTAATGGTTTTTGTCAAATGATTGCATAATAGCAGATAGCACTCACCCGTCTAGCACACTGTTGTTTTTGCCAGGCGATCCCGTTGACTTGCACGGATCGACAACAATTCAAAGTACACAGACTGCAAAAAACTTGCTACAGATTGACTAATACACACATATCAATCATTGATACAACTGTAACGAAACTGTCGCCATTGGGGTCCCTTTGTTGATGCAATATTTATATAATTGCACAATTTAACGAAAATAAACGGTGTGCATCATTACTACAAGTATCTACGAACGTGTCATTTGTATTTTAATTTTTATCACAAATCACAATGCGCCCAGCTTACCAAGCTGTGCATCAACTCATTCGCAATGCATGCAATATGCAATCAACAAAATTGTATAATTGGTGGAGTCAGCAACTGCAATTTTGGATATTCTCATAAGCTACTATTTTTACACAACAGTAAAAACATGGTCAAAAGCAAGTAAAGAGCATTAGAAACAACACTTTTTTACTATATATGATAATAGTGTCACGATAGAAAACAACATTTTGTTATTTCAAAATTTTAGATAAAAGTGTTTTTGTTTGAAACATCCCTCACCAAGTCTGATAAACAATTTGTCAGACACAACACAAAAGTTTAAGCTATGCCAAAAAGGGGCATTATGCATGCATCCATATTAAGAAGAAAGAAGAACACTGTATGCAACACAGATACCATTTTTGAAAGAATACTTATTTTTATCGAAAAATATTCACATGCTACGGCTCACTAGTTTTCAACTGCTTGCAAGTGGATGCTAAAGTCAAACCACCCGCCGGTTCACAAAAAAGTACGTATTTTAACGAACAGCGCACCGTCCTCATTGCACCGCAACGTTGCAATAAAATGCATTGGTAACGCAAGGCACAACACAGTCTTCCTTCAGTGACTCTCTGAAATAGACTGATGATCACTTGGCAAATCTCAAGCAAAGCCGAAGGAGCATTTTTGTGCGTATCGCATGCAGTTAGAATAGTTAGCTGTTGTTGCACATCATCATCGCAAAGTAAATAGGTATGTATGCATACTCATTCCGTGCCTATATAGAAGACCCCAACACAGCAGAATAGTTGACTACTAAACAATCTGCAACTTAAAGTTGCGTTGCCGTGCTTTTGTACTTTTTTTTTTACAAAATTAAGCATAACGTACGTTGGTAGTAGCGGAGCGTGTGAAATGCCGTCAGTGTGGGGTTAACTTGTATCAAAGCAATAATGCCAAAGACAAATGTGGGCAGTCACATTCACATCACCATTTGTGCCGCTTCATCTTATCCCGCGTGCAGTAGTCGTTGCTTTTATGGGAGTTATTGGATTTTAAGCAGCAACGTAGCGTAATTATGTAATAGTTAGTTACTGGCTCCTGCGACGAGCTATTAACATGATAAAGTTTCTTGGTATACTTGATGATTTTTAAACATTTAAGTTAGATGCTCTATAAAGCTCTATACATGTCAGTTTTCTCATTTCTCGGAATTAAATTAAGCCGATGTGTATTGAATTTGGCTTTGAGTAAATTGATCTGTTATAATATGCATTGCATGAATACGTGCTATGGGTGCAAATAAAATTCATACGTTTCTCTTAAAATGAATGAATTGTATTTTAGAGCAAGGTGCATATTTGTGTCAAATATTTTTATTAAAAACCTATTCACAACCAAAATTAAAAATATGAAAAATTAAGCGTTAAAAAGACAAATACATAATGAGTTGATTGGTATAGTTATTCTACGGAGTGTTGTTTAGTTGTAGCGATTGAATAGGTCGTCGTCCCGCTCTGGAAATCGGTAGTGAAGGTTGTACGAGTTGGTAAGCTCATTTTCATTCTCGTTGAGAGGGAGAGTGTCCCAAAAATTCATCCGCGATGAGAAAGGTTCCTCAACAAAACCACTCTTCTCGTTAAGGCTATAGTACATTAGTGCCTCGTCACCTTTCACTTGAGCCGGACTGATTCTTTTCCATTCTTGATCACCCCAAACAGCAGTTGGTTTTCTACAAAGATAACAGTATGTTTACATCATAAAATACAGTTTTGTAGATAGTTATTGAGGCAGTCCATAAGTTTTTTGATGTCGTATAGTATAACGAACTTGATTTTAAGCATAATATATAATTCATTAGACAAAAAAAGAAACACTTTTACCCTTCTTTCGCAAACGAGACCCAGAGTTTGACAAAGTTTTGAGAGACTTTGCCATCTGTGCTGTTCAAAGGAATGTCTTCAAAGCGATCGGTATTGAACAAAAAGCGTAGATCATCGCCTTCGCTCACACCTTAAAATTGAATGATTATCAACAAAGCAATATAGGCACATAAACATTTTCAACTTGCTCTCCACATAACACACCGTTAATCATCGCTCCATATTTGGAGCTATAAACTCTTTTTTCGTGCATCAAGAAAACGAATAGCTTGTTTCTTATGATATTCAATTATTAAAGCGCAACTCACCAAGTATATCTGAAATGCCAGCAAATTTTGTGTGGGATTGAGCACCTTTGTAACTAAACATGTACAAGTAGACAGGAATCGCTTCGTTTGTGCGAACATGCGTTAGAGCGGACGTTCTTATTCCGTGATTAAAATATCTGTCAGAGTAAAGCTGTTCCAACTGCTGGGCCGTGGCATTGCCTACATCTTTCGTTCCAAAGTAGTAGGCTCGAATTTGGTTTGAAACGGCATCAGGTTCTAGAGCTGTCTCCTTAAACATAAATGTGACTGGTGCTACGCGATGCCAATCTACATTCAAGTCGTCCGTCAACTGCTTGTCTACCAGTACACCTAAAAGGAAAAAAGATGCGCCCCGTGTGTCAAGAAGATAATATTGTGTACCAGCGCAGTGATTCTCTTTATTGTCTTAAAGAGTCGATAAATTTCTCAAAATTATTCCAATTATGGCCTACTTACTCCAAGCGTCCAACAAGCAAACATTTTCGACAACACCGAGCATCCATGGTACAGCGTCATTAATCCGACCAGTTTTCATTAGTGTGTACGGTGATTCCGTGAGAAACGAGTTGTAGCTTTCCTCAAATTCAATGGATGGGGCAAACGGCGTAATAGGATCGGTGTTCCATTCCTTTTTTATAAATGGGTTTAAAAAATGATCACATCATACAACGTCACCAACTAGGTATTAATATGTATATCTCTTACTTGTTAGTTTACTGACAAGTGAAATAGAATATGCAAAATAACGATAGGTATAAAGGGTATTACGTATAATTCTTTTGTTTTGTCAGCAATAACACGTGCATCATGGCCTTGCAGACATGTTACCAATTCTCCCATATCTCGTGAAGGACAATTCGCAAAACTGGCTAAGCGTTGTGCTATTTTCCTCGGGGAACGAGAGAACGCCCATGGACTCAGGCTTTTTCATTGCAAAATTAATTCGTTGTAGTTTAAATATATTTAATTTGTTTAATTGCTATATAAGTAATAATTCTTAAACCTACCTTGTTCCAGACATAGAAATCGCCCGATGCATTAAACCTAGGAGTTTAGAAAGTTAGGTTAGGTTCATTATTTTGGTGCAAACAATATAGTTACATGCTATTCTTGAAAGGAAAAAAAAGTCACCTCGGCTTCTTTCACTCAAGAGATGATAATGTACGCTCGATCCGCCTGCACTCTCTCCAAAAATTGTTACAAGGTTTGGATCACCATTGAAATAATGTATGTTATCTTTTACGAACTTCAGAGCAAGCACTTGGTCCTTCAATCCCTGATTTCCTTTTGCGTCAGAGTCTCCCTGTGTGTTTAAGAACCCTAAAGACAAACCAGGGCAAAGCGCAACATCATATAACAACTTTCTCCGTATTTGATAATTTTGCCCAATTTTCACCAAAGACTACCAGTGAAAAGCTATGATCAGTTACTTTAATGATTATTTCAACTTACCAAAAGCACCTAAAAAATAAAAAATAAATAAACGTTTTACATAATTTTTTTAAAGTTTATGACTTTGAAAAAAATAGAATAAAATAAATAACAAACCCAAACGATAATTGACAGTTACAAGAACAACTTGCTCATCCATCATATATTTCTCTTGAAAATCGCTGCTAGTACCGAACATGAAGGCACCTGTTGATTACAATTTTTTGAATAATTATTGTTATGTCAAGTCTTTCTCAGTTTTACATCAATCGTGGTTGTACCAGACCTTGATGGAAGAATACCATAACCGGATATGGTCCTCGTTTTCTATTTCTTCCGCTTGGAAGCTGCAAATGATGATATGAAAAGACTGAAATTCAATTTAATAATTGCAAAGATGATAGTAAAAGTTGGTGAAAGTCTTACAGTGTTTGTGAATATGTTTAAGGTGAGACAGTCTTCCTCGCCTTCAACTTGTCCTGATAAAATGTTGTATTGAATACAGGCCGGTCCAAATGTGGTTGCATTCAATACATCTGACCATGGGGAGACCGGTCCTGGTTCTTTAAATCGTTGAAAATGAATTGGTGGATTGGCATATGGAATACCTCGGAAAGCGTAGTATTTTTTCTTTCCTCTGGATTTTAAAACGATTGGCCGCAATTCACCAGGTGCAATTTTTACTATTGGACCAAGCATTATTGGAGCCTTGGTAGTTGTGGTGGTTGTGGCTGGTGTTGTTGTACTTGTTGTAGTGGTTGCTTCCGTTGTGGTAGTAGTGATTGGAGGAAGGGATGTCCTTTCCATGAGGGCTTCCGGTGCAACATTGGTTACGTTTTGTGAGAGCAAAACTGGCTTTTCAGTAGTCACTGACGTAGTGCTTTCACTTGTCACCTCAGTTTGACTTTCCGTTGTAGGACTTTCTCGGAGGACTTCAGGTGCTGCTGTGGAAGTAGGAATTGTTGATACATTCGCTGGAGTCGAGACCTGAGAACGTGTACTGTTTGTTGATAAAGACTCTGTTGCAGTACTTAATGATGGGGAAGGTTTGGATGATGGCGAAGTAGGCAATGGTGTTGTGGAGCTAGAGGGAGTAACTGACTGAGGCGTAGTCACATTTATAGGGACAGAAGTAGAAGTGGTCTCGTTCACAGATTTTATTGATGGATTGGCAATTTCCAATACTTGTTTAAAGTCTAAAACGGGAACTGGAGTGGTACTGGTGGTAGTAGTGGTACCGTTAATTTTTTTATTTTGTGCTTGCGCATATTGTACCAAAATTACTGCACAAGCGCCGTAAAGAAGAAAGCCTCTTGTTAAGATCATTTTAAAGCTGTAAGTCTTGAATGCGTCTAACCTCAAGTATGATAGTTTCCCATTCCCGTGTCAGGAAGACACTAAAGTTTCGGCAGATCTTTGCAACCGTGGGCAGCACTCAATCGTACAATAACACCAAACTATTAAACGAAATACATGTAAATATGCTCTAATGCATAATGTGCATGCTAGTTTGCTAGTCTGCAAGTAATTCAACTGGAATTAACATGAGATTGAAGGAGATTACACGGTGTAATAATCAATGGTCGGTACTTTTGGTAAGAGTCTGTTGTAGTATGATTTTCAAAGCAAAGTACCTAATGTCTTCGACCAGCAGACCATCTACAAAAATTTAGTAACCATTTTTATGTAATATTGGTTGTATCATCTTTGTGTTCCTCATCATCAAAATAATAACACTACTATATTAGGTAAAATGTAATGATGTCGGGTTTGTATGAGATTTAATAGCATATAAACGCCACCAGTTGTGGCTATGCAAAGAACTTCTGTTACGAAAGGCTACCTTACAAACTACAGTAACAATGGATGTACTTTTTATCTCAACTATGGTGTGATTTCAGAAAAAACAACAATGAAGTGGGCAATAAGGAGCAAAAAATGCAATAAACAGGTTTCTCAAGATTTTCTGGAGACAATAACTGATGCCGAATCTATGATGCGGTTGCCTTTATGGTGCGTTTTCATGATATGAAAGTACATTGCCTTCGCCAATTTGCTTCAAGCAACATTTTTCATCTCAGAGATGCAGATGTCGTCTTTAATACAATTATTATTATCAGTGTACAATGTACTGTACACATGTATATTATCCAATATATTTCTTGATTTTTCGTGCAGCAAAATAACGTTGGTGTCTAATTCCTGGTGATTTACCTGTGTCACCAGACAAATCATTATTCTGAGAAATAAGTATGATGGCATGCGAACAGACTTTAGGAGAATCATATATTTTTTTATTTCGAGGAATAATTATTATTTCATCAAACATAATTAAAAACATGTGAAAATAGGTATAAGAAGAATAGAGAAAGCGTTCGCATTCGTGTTAACATTATACGCAAATCCATAGAATAGATATTCATATCAAGGTTGAAATTTGGTCAAGCAAAAATTGCGTTTTTGGTTTTGCAGAACTCTTACATAATATCGATTTTATAAGAAGTCGATAATAACATACAATTACAATTTATACTTTCAGAGAAGACTTTTACTTACTAAATGACGATGGAACATACAACTTGCATTCTGCAGTTGTTGATACACAGATCACAACGGTGTAGACACATACGTACAATCATTATTACACATGTCTCAATACATTACATTTACAAATAAGATCACAGGTTCCCTCTTAATTATTAGGTTATAAATTGAGAAAAAATCTACTTTTATTAGTATTAGTGTCTATAAGAGATACGATTCTTATACACAGTAATGTGTACTTCGGTCTCTGCATGTGATTATGGCTTATATGCTCAATTCAGGTTTATATTGCTGGATTACTATTACTACTTTTAGCGCATGTATGTATATGTCGCTTGCGAACAAAATTTTATTGCAACCGAAACTGTGACGGTAAAACATCATAGAGTGAAACAGTTATTTATAACACTACACATTTTTAAATGCACATAATTTTATAGAACTATAGAGTTAGTTGTTCAAACACCAAAAACAGTACCTTTTCAAAATTATTGATTAAATCTAGTATTTACTTTTATATTTATATGTTATGTCATGTACACATTAAATTGGGTAATTGCTCCAGTTTGAAAAATGGAAAACTTCTATCACGGATAGCACATTTCACAGTTTCATATTTAACTTGTATGAGAAAATGCACGTGAATAGTATAGAGATAAATGGAATTGAAATCCACATCATTGGCAAAGATACAAAGGGAAAAACACCTATTATATATCACAGATTGGTTTTTTGTAGAGAAGTTGCACTGTATAACTATATTCATGTACAAGATTGGATCTATCGGAATAAAATAAGTCCCTTTACAAATATATAACTTACGTTGTTGATGATAAAAGATTTCCACAAAACGGAAAAACCCTTCAAACCTTTTAAACAAAGGCACTACACATTACCGACAATTGTTCGACTTACTTGTGTCTGTTTATGTCTTCTACTCGGGAACCACATTTGGTTACTTTATGTACCAACGAATATACAATTTACAACGAGTTTCCAGTTTTAGCACTCGAGAAATATATCATGGTATATATAATAACTAATGATTGTTATGGTGGAGAAAAGTCTAACTTATTAAATATACAATATACATACAAAAATATTATCAAAATCATATAATGGTTTTGCGAGGAATCTTCGGAAACATTGCTTGATACAATATAATATTATTATTTTTATTGATGAAACACATATATTTTGTGACAATGGTTCAGGAAAAAGTCGGTCGTGTGAACAAACCCAATCTTTAAAAGTGCTATTGAATTCACGAAAAACTTGTCGTGTAATATTATTAATGCTATGGAATGCTGTGTATTTAATTATAATACAAACTATTTTTTAACCGTTATCTATTTAATGAACCCACTAAAGGTTTCATTTATATTATACAGATATAGCCATTTTTCTTTACCAATTTTTATTCAGTATAATATAGCATATAATGGGGTATGCCTACCAGACCAGCTACTAAATAAGAAATGTAAAAACTATAATAGCTGAAGGGAATACAATAAAACGAGCAATAATTATTTCAAGTTCTAGATGTGTCAGCGGTAGCTCCTTCTGCTTCTTTATTTTCAGATGTTGGATACCTAGCTAAAAATTCAGAGTCTCTCTTAAGATTTTCGACTCCTTTAAGTATCCTCTTCACATGCCCAACTTTCGTTACTCCCAGTTCCCGAAGATCTCGTCGCTGAAGAGAGAGGAGCTCCGCTCCACGAATGTCGTGTCGAAGAAAGCTTACTTTGTATTCCCCCAGTTGCATATGTTCGAGCCATTCACCAACTTCAGTAGATGACCACTTGTCCACTGATTTTGCATCTGTAAAGAACAAGGAGTAAAGTCACCATCAGTAACATGAGCTGAAAGTGTTGGGTTCTGGGTACTGTTGGTAGGTACGCATAATATCTATGTCTCCTCAAGTTACTCACCAGAAGAACCACATTCTTCGCTGAAACCGTCGGATAAGACATCTTCAGCGGCAGCATCAGTTTCATCACTCCTTTTCTCTTTCCGAAATTTCAGTCTGAATATCCCCTTGTTGGAATGCCGTTTCCTGTCCAGCTACATTTACATTACACAAACCCTTGAAATTTATTACAGACAAACGTATAAACATATACAACACGACACAGAGAATGCAGTACACATAATAAGCCAACAGGCAGAGAAAATTCTTAGTAGGCTAACAAAACAGCTACTCAGAATAAAGCAATAACTTCATTATGCGTGATAATTACCTCTTCTTGTTCCGTGCCCGTAGGAGACAGATTTGAATGCTTTTGTTTCTCTTCCCAAGCCTTCAAGGAAGTCTCCAAAGCCTGTTATATAAAACATCAATGCCATCATATACTTTACTATTCATGCATACATTTTAACTAAAGTACATATGATAATCCTTAGAAGAGGCAAGACGAGGTATCAGCTTACCCTGTTTCGACAAAGCATTTGCATCCGGTTACGGTGAACTATTCGAATTACCCCGGGTGGTTGTAACCAGGCTTCACCGTCCACCTAAGAAACGAAAAGAACGGTGGATGTTTCTTCTTCTTATTTTTCAAGCCCGGATCTTTGATATTATATGCTACAAGATATTCATATTATCATCTGAAGCTTACCTGGACTGGGATTGGCTCATCACCCAACATGGTAATTTTCACCTGATGACATTGCGCGATCCGATGGTGTTGCAAATTAATGAGCCTTGATGCTGCCATTTGCATTGTGTCAAAAACAGCCACTACCTCCAGAATTTTATCGTCAAAGGAAGGAGCTAGAAAGTAATCATCTTCTTTTGTTCCACCCCAGAAATTTGTACCGCCCATGAAGCTTAAATTCATATAAAAATTATTTTATCAACCAACAACTCAAGAGTATATAGTTTCAGATGAGAAAATGGCATATCATATATCATTCTCTATATACCTTTGGATGTTTAATATGACGATTCCTTGCAAACTTGGGAGTGGAAGTCGCTTTCCATCGCATTCCAGCTGCACACGCTGTTCCAAATTTTTACAGCTTTTCTGCAAGAATTCTTTGCCTCCAAGTACTCCATACCAAAGAAAATTTCTTGTTCTACTTCTTAATTTTTCGGGATGCTCTTCTCTTTTCAGATGAAAATCTAGTGTGATCTTGGCATCTATACCAATCCCAAAATAGTTGTTCATTACGCATTTCTCTTCAAAGCCAAGCATGAGGTCGTCTGGATCAATTTCTGGATCCATTAGAGGTGATGCGACAGCACAAATAGTGTCTGCATTTGCCAAAAGTACTTTGCTCACGACACCTCCCGATGCGACTGCCGGCCATGCTGGGTGACTGACTAATGGATTGACAATCGGCAAAGTTTTCCTTTTTGCGTGTTGATAAGAGCTGGATTTATTTGGAGAGGAGTGAGCGGATGATGAAAATGGAGAATTGGCAGCAGAAGAGTAGGACGCGCCATCAGAGTAATCACCTTTGGACGACTTGGGGCTCGTAGGAATTTCTACCTCTAGAGGTTTCAAAAGCGAGCCCATGGAAATTCTACGAGACCCCCTTGGACTAGCCCCTCGAGGAAAAGCTTTTGACCCTGGCACGGACAACAGACCACCACCTGCCCCTTCTAACGCACCCCCTGGTGAAGCAGACGCTGCTCCAACTGCTGATAAGTCATTATTATTGTTACTACCGCAGCTACTATCTTGACCAATCGATGTGTCATTATCCGCTTCAATCACGCTATCATCCGAGTCTTTAGGAGTTCTTGCAGATGAGGAGGGGGATTCTACTTCTATCTTTGGAAAAGTCACCTTCAAGTCTCCTTCTTGTTGTACAACGACATCCACTGCTTCTACATCAATTTCTTCTACTGTCTTTTCTCCTTTGCTTTGCATTTGATCCAGGTCATCACTGTTATCACTGCCGTCAATCAATGGAATGTCATTTTTATCCAATTCTGCAATCTCGTCTTCTAATTCCTCGGCGGAAATAGTGCTGGCATTAGTAGATGCATTGGAAAGCTTTCTCGCTTGGTCTCCACACGCCCTAGGCACGGGTAAGGTCACATTGGGGTCAATCGGGCTGGCACATTGGTTGATTGGGTAAGGTTGCTGGTCAGGGCTAACGGATGTAGCAGCTGCGGATGATGATGTAGCGGTATCTATCCCTACGACTCTACCGTAAACATTTGTACGTAAATTGTCCTCTCTTTGTTCCTCTTGAGTTGCTTTATTATTATCACTTCTGGTTGACAGCGACTCATTGTCTGGAGACAAAGGGTTGTCTTTTTCGACAAGACAAACTTGTTGCTGAACAGTAAGAGACATTGGTCGAACCACAACAATTTTGTGATTATGAGACGCGTTCTGTTCATCCAAAGTTTTCTCTGCATGCTCTATAATTTGTCGAACAGCTTTCTTCAAGCTATTTGCTCTGGACATGAGGGTTTCCCGCTGTCTAAATTTGCTAACTCTCCGTCCTGTATGACGAGCTGAGATACCAGGTGATGACGGTGGGGGTTGTTGAGTTTGTGTAGTTGTTTGAGTCTTTTCATCGGTTGTACTTTCAGGTTCAACTTGGGCATCCTAATTGAATAAAACGACATTTCTACACCTCCGCACATTATTTACTACTTTTACCACGCCACCACCACCACCACCACCACCACGTCTACTAGTGCATATACTACTTTTAATTAACAGGCGAGGCCAAGCAGGATTAATGTTTGATATAATTAATCCATTGAACAGTAAAAGTAATCAGTGCATCTAGAATTCATTGTTGGAGAGAAAAGTGCTTTGATGTGTATGAAAATCATATTATATAGAGCTAAAACTTAAAATGTATATTTGTTAGTCTATATAAATATCATGCCTAGTAGTAGAGAAACTGCTCAAGCAAACAAAGAAGCACTCATAAGTCTTTAATCATCATAAAACATGAGCAATGTAGTAGTAGTAGTAGTAGCAAGTAACGCTATGCAAATGATGAAAGCATAAACGAAATGTGGTTTACAACAAACCTCGTCTTCCTCTTCGTGCGGACTTGACGGTTCAGTCTCCATACTTTCACCCATCGTCTCCGTTTCCTCTTGTAGCGTTTGAAGTAGAGAATCCAGCTTTTGGCTTAGCGTGGCACACTTTTCATTAATCTCTGAATCAGCCGCTGACGTACCAAGCTTTCCAATCATATCCCGAACAGTTTCACAAAGAACCCTAGAAATTGGTAACATAATAATAGCAAACACTACTTCAGTAATCATGAACGCATTATTACACACAAAAAACAAGCATTAATAATGATATTATGTATGGAACATGATAGTACACCCCTCCTCTTACCCATGCAATGTGCAATGTACCTAATAAACATGCTACACTTTACACTGAATGTGCATCATTTAGATCCGAACCTCTGGGTCTGTAATGTTTTTTATGAAAGTGGAGCTTGTCTGGGCTTTAAAATTTACACACTTTAAGTGCAAAGGTTTAATATTTTTTAGTTTTCAAACTTGACTTGAATCGCCCCCAGCATATATCACTACTAAACTATTTGCCCATGCCTTCGTCCAACTTTGGCTTATTCAAACAGAAATTTCACATAAATATTTATAGACAGAAACAGGATAACGGGCGTTTGTGCGAACAGAGAAAACTGTTTTTGAATGCATATTCACAAACGTTTAGCAAAATCATGAATAACATGAACATTACCCCGAGGGGAATTATTAGTATGCCTCTTTTATCTAATGTTCAGCAACATCACTTCTATTCTATTTAATCCATGAATGAAAACTCTAATTTCTCTAAACAACTTTCCCTTCAACAGCAGAGAAAAGGGAGAAAAAAATGAAGTAAGAAAGCACAACTGAAGCAGAATGAAATGCTATCGCTTTTGTTTCAAAAGGGGTATATGTATCAAAGTAGTAAAAGTAGTACAGCTTAATTCTTCCTAGTAAAACCTGAAAACTACTAAAATTCACAAAGGAGCTCCCAAAAGCAAGTACACATTTCCTGAGAAAGAGTAAACATTGTAGAGTCAAAAGGTACTTGGATAAAAGGCCCACAACATACATAGAATAAAACTATCAGATTAAAGTAAGTCGGCTGGAGGATCTTATAGTTTACTTCCCATTTCCGCTGATGAAATTCATGAATGTTCGCGAGAGGATAGAGCCTTTCAACAAGCGTCGCTATACGATCTATAGGGTGAGCTTGCCTTAAAAGCAATGCATGAAAGTATAATGATGTGCCTATGTTGGAATTATGATGATCCCGTAATCATCGTTAGCATAATTCAGCAGGCAACATACATATATATCAAAAAATATAATATTATGCATGAAAAGGGTTTGTCACCTTCAAGAGAATTTTCTCTTTTTTTCCACCCATGATGGAATATTATATTCTTCTAGAAAGAGCTCATCCATGATTCCATCATTTTTTTATATAAAAGATACGATGTTGGCGTAATAGCCTGTGCTGGAGTATATGTACTCACACAATGTAAAGCATTTTCATTTTCTTCCGTTTGACGGTGATATTTATATCCTTTAGAAATAAGTAGTAAGTACTGTCGTTCCCTTTTTTCTCATTTTACGTGGTAAGAATTTGACATTTATCATTTTGCTCAAGTACAGAACAGCGTTCAAAATACCAGCATGCAAACAACAGTAAAGCGGAGAAATTCCAGCATGGACGTGTGACAAGAGAGAAACAGGTTCAACCTCCGCGGAAATTAATATTACGCAACGTCTATAATACAGCAGCCACAACACGACACAACCATGTCTTTTGTCATACATTCACATTCTAAATAAAAAAAGAGCAATGTACGCCAACGTATTTACGCTGTATGTAGTCCAACCATTCTATTTCATTTTTTTGCCGATATTTGTTTTCTTTTTAACTCCCAAAAATGATGATAAACATTGTAGTTTGATGGGCCCATGTTTTCAATTTATGACGATATCAAACCCTTTTCTCCCCTCTTCCTCTCAAAAAGGGAAACAAACAAACTAAGCATTTTTGGAACCGTATTGTAATTTTGTCATAATAGAAATAAGGCTTTTTATCAATGGTCAAAACTTTTTCAATGCAAGGTGGTGATAAGCATATGTGTTGTTTAGTTGCATATTGTATACATCGTTCGTAGGAAGTTGTATTTGTAATGTGTTACACTTACTTGGCTGAGCTGATAACAGTTTGATGTTGGTCCGACTGAAGAATGTTTTGAAGATGAGAAACAACAGAATCTTCGAAGTGAGCAATTTGTGGTTTCTCTTGTTCCAAACTATGAATGGCGACATTACAAGATGCTGGTTTGAGTAAAACACCTCTCTCAAATGTCATTATACTCCATCTGCAAATGGCAAAACACATGTACAGTTTCTTTTGTTAAAATGTGAGGAAATTACGTAGGCATAAAAAGGAAACACGGTAACAAACACACACGTTTGGTAAGATAAGGCAACAATAACGTGATAAGATGGACGATAAACATTTAATTGGGGCAATATAAATACGCTAGTGTACCAACCTGTCAAGCATTTTTGTGGTTGCCTTTTCATACTTTTCCAGAAGATGTGATAAGTTGGTATCTAAAATTCAGGGAGAAAAAATATGATTTGGATTTAATCAGCTTGGAAATGATAGTGCAAGCTGAGAATTAGCTTGGAAAGAAATTAGAATTGAGGGGCAAGTTGAGAATACCATCATCACAGGAAGCACCCCAACCCAAAACTCTGGCCAAGTCATTTCCCGTTCCCAGAGGCAGCACACCCACTTGGCATTGGCGCTAGATAAGAACGAAAATTACAATTAATGACATAAACTGTAAAACATGCAAAACTAGCACATGGTATGGTATAAAAATGGGCAGAAATGTAAATACATACGTGCATGTCAAGCTTGTCTATCTCGCTCATAACCTACAATAGTAATAATTATAATTAAAATTGTTATTCCCGTGATTATGAAGAATAGTTAGGGGAGGCACTAACCCATCCGACGCTACCGTCCCCTCCGCATACTAAGATTCGAAAAGGCTCGAAATGGCGAAACAGTTGGAGTCCTAGACGTGGCCCTCCGTTCATTAAGTCAAAGACTTGCGCTGGGTTAAGGAGTTGTTTGAACCGCCGCAAGAATCTTTAATTTGCGATTAAAATTTAAGAAAATACAGTAGAAGAATAATAAATTAAAGAGTTAGAAAATAGCAGCCTAATTTTATAAATAAAATTTACTCACTTGAGCCCCTGGTGGTCACCAGATTTGGAGTTTACGAATACAAGAAGTGGAGAGCAACCTAAAAGACATTTAATTTTATTTACTTATTTGGCTCATGGTTTTACCCTTATTTTGCGTAAAAAAGAATCATTGATATAAGAATCATAAAACAATAAGAAAACCTGAAAATTTAGAAAGTTCCCAAGCGTCGTCAGAACCAATTGTATGCAGCGCTGTTGGAAGTACAACACTGATCTTGATCCTTCCAACTGGACACTTCATTCCAATCTCGGATTTACATGGCGTCGAATGTACCATTGTTCGACACCATATGCATCTGAAATCTTGCAGTCTCAACACAGAGCCACACGTTTTTTCGCATACTTCACATTTTGCCGAGACTGGCAAGTTTCCTTCGAGCCATTGGTGAGGAAGGGAAAGCGTCTAAGGAGGGAAAGGAAAAGGTGGAAATCAATTTTATTTTCAGTTATGCCGTACTTTCTACCCTACAAACTTACACATTCATATATTCATGTAAGTAGACATGCTTTTACAAGATGCTATATACTGTTGACATTTTTTATGAGAGCTTGTAGAAACACGGAAGAAATAACGTCATTTCAGAAATTTATGTACATAACATTAGACACAGCTCACTGTTTGTTTATAATGCATGACGCTATGAACTCAGCATGATAAATTGCATTTACTAGAAACAATAATTCCTTCTTACTCCATCCGGCTCCTCGATGATATCCTTTCCCATTGAAGCAAGCGTGGTCCATTTGCAGGTAGTGTGTGCCTTTGATGCACACTTTTTATGAGCTTTAAATTTACAGATCTCACAACTAAGTCCATGTGATGTTACTCCTGAAACAAAGATGCCAAAATGAAAAATCTCATTCACCAAATGTACAACACGTTTGCCTACACAGGATTGGACGAAAACTTTGAAAGTCTACTGGATGTACATGTCCAATCGATCTTGAATATTGCATGATCCATTCCATGTAAGCTCATTCTAGTATGCCTTGAGAATAGCCCACTGTTTGTCTTATTTGAAACCTAAAATCACTAATATGGAAAGCTTAAAGCTTGTTTGTGTTCATGTTCATTCATTACGATATTATGGTGTTTCTGTTGAAGTGATGCTGCCATTATATCAAGTATGGCAGTATAATAAAAGTAAAAGCTTTTCTTAAGGTGTTGGATTATAGAGGAAATCTTTTAAAGTGAAACTAAGCTCAAGCTCCTCTTTTTCGTATGAAGGCATTGGGGCAAAAAGATACATCACTGAATCCACTTTAGATAATTTGTTATACAACAAAATGAAAAGCGTTATTGTAGTAGTTTCAATTTACACCCAACTGAATTGATTAATTCTATTGATATTGCATAATTTTTGGTAATTCAATCTGTAGAAAACTTACCACAGAGCTGTTCCCGGCAAATGTTACAGTATGTAGGACGGGCATGAGATGTTGCATACCATATATGTGCACCAGAGAGAAGTTGTGAATGGTCTCCAGACTGTAATATTCACAATTGAAACGTTAATTTGATTACAAATGCTCAAACTATATAGTTTTAAAATATTCGTGCAAAGAGAGACAAAAAACTATTTATAGTGTACGATTCTGTAAATACAAACAAATCAAAATTCCATGTGCCAGCATTTCGTTGGGGGTTTGTTATTATGCCTAGACCAAACGAATGAAAACAAAATGAAAATTAACAAACAATGTGTGCAAAACTTGCCTCGTAAAAACTGGCATTACTAGCGGTTCGAATCCCATGAATCCATTCTTCCATTGCCGGTCGACTTTCCGCTGCTAAGATAAGAACACGATCACTTGTAATCACCTAGATGGAAAAATAAAAGGATGTAAAAAAACAACATTTTGGAATGACATGACACTAGTAAGCATCGATCGCGATTACTAATGCTACTAAACTATATTGAGCAAACGCTGTAAAAACCTACACAAATCAATTCTGGTGATCTTATGGAAGCTGCAAACTAACATGCAACCCATGTACATAATTGTGTTATCTCGTCCGTATAAATAATGCAACATTTTCATCCTTTTCCATCTACCATAATAGATTATGTTAAAACAGTGACGTTCGCCCATACAAAAATGTTCAGATTAAGTGGGAAACTATACTAAGCTGAAACAAAACGTACTTCAACATTTCCATTAAGCATTAAGGGCTCATATTGGCTCATGCAGTAGGACTTAAAACCACGACCCAAGCCAACAAAATGGATGAGCTTGCCGTTTCACAGCTATTGAGTTAGCGAGCTAAAGTGACAGTGTTTTCACATTGAGTTGCCACTATTACTCCCTTGTAATCGTATTCTGCAGTGTGCACTGAAGAAAATAGGTAGGTATCCACCAATCCGTTTTTTGCAATAATATTGATGCATTACGAACATTAAGAAGACACAAAAGTGATGGGACCAAGTTTTTAAGATAATGCACAGAGTAAAAGAGTCCTAAAAGTTGTAGGTATGCACGTTCATGCACAGATTATGTCTTCATGCCAAGAAAAAAAACTCTTAAAATACAAAAAAAAATGTACCTAGCTAAGCACCTTCACTTTCGCAGATCAGTTTAATGGACGTCCACATAAAGCCTTTTTGCTGGCACTTACGAATAAACAACTATACAAGCGTTCCACCTACTTTCGAAGGATAAAGTCAAGGCGAAGATAGAACTCAATTTATCTAATGCGACCTTCGTAGCTGCTACTTAAAAAGCTAAAAGAGAAAACTTTGTGTCCAACTAAAAGACAACGCGTACAAAATACAAACTCATTTTAGGAAATTATTTTAAATTAGACAGGAACAAATATTTTCTGTTCGGTTCTTCACTGCATCTGTATGTATATGTTGTTGCAGTGAACTTGTGTTGCTGCTAATATAATGGTAACATGGTTCGGTAACAGAAAAAAAGGAATCTTTCAAAGAAAATAGGTTATACATGTTTAACTTGACTCGAAATGACAACAAACAACCGACATGGCGTCATTCCATTTTGCTCATGGCGTACACTTGGACTTTAGCTAGAGACACAAATTCTAAAACAATTCTAAGGCATGCCAGCGACAATGATAATAAACTAAATAATTCGTAAATCATTGCTTTTCGGATGTTCTTGATTTTAGTATTATTAGCTTCGAAAATGGGACCATCTCATGCTGTGCTTTGAAGCGTTCTTTTGGAATTACTTTCTCAACTTATCATACAAGTTTTACCAAGATAGAATTATTCATGGTTTTGATCTCTTTCACTCTGGAACGCTCATCCTATCATGACCGAAACGGAAGCCCCCTTAGGGATCCAGGGCAGCTCTGATATGCCAGTGGGAGTGGAGATGTAAAAAGCTACAAATTGTATCACTTCTGCTATACACATACCACCATAAGCAAGCATAG
>JAQIXW010001301.1:0-20190 GCA_034700685.1 Willowsia buskii | reverse complement strand
TAGAACTTGAATAATATGATTATGGGTAAGCTTGTAGATTAATAAAATGTATGGGTTTCTAAACTGATTAGCTTTAATTTCTTAGATCTTTCTTCAATATATATAAGTACCATCATATTTACTGCTTGTATTATATATAAACTGATAAGCACTCT
This sequence comes from Willowsia buskii, assembly GCA_034700685.1. NCBI lineage: Eukaryota > Metazoa > Arthropoda > Collembola > Entomobryomorpha > Entomobryidae > Willowsia > Willowsia buskii. The sequence goes on along the minus strand of JAQIXW010001301.1, from coordinate 20,035 downwards.
GTAAATTATCTGCCTCGACTTTTTGAGAAGCAAGGCGCAAGAGGACAGGAAATGTAAAGTGTACAAATCTTCGTTGTGTTCCATAAATATTAAATTTCATAAGACACAATTTCAATAGAAACTATAATTCTTGAGTTTTGAATTTTCCAGGAGTAGCAAGACATTTTATAATCATTTTCCTGTAAATGTATATTGCAATTTGGAATATATGCAAAATTATTTTTAAAGATTTGCTCTAAGTTAGATTATAATTAAATTGAATTGATATAACTACATATATTGTATATACGTATGGACTATAGGTAGGGGAACTGAAAATATTTCGTAGGACAGAATAGATCTTCTCCAAGTTATAACTCTATTGTCTCTACTTTCCCATAAATAACGTTTAAGTAGAAGGGACTGCCGACTAGCTGAGCCGACTGACGAGATGTTATGCACATGTAAAAAAACTTTATCCCCAAGCTTCAAGCTTACACCAATCTGAGGTGGGGGATAGTTGGTGATTGTGTGATGACGACTGAAAATTTAAGTAGTATTCTTTGACGCACTGCATGAGTATATAATGCAGGAAAATCAATTGAGAGAAAGTGTTAAATTGAGTAGCTAGTCTAAAGCTACATTACGTTGGATTTGCTCTTTTATCTTTTTTGATGATTTCATTTAATCTTTCTGGGCATCACTTTTTCATTTCCAATTGTGAGTATAATCATACAATGTAATTACAGCAAGAGAGATCCCAACCACACGTTTTGCTTGAGCGAGGGGAAGCGACATGTACAAGTCGTATTGAGATTTCGACAAGCATCATTATAATAGGTATGCATGAGTCTAAAACATTGGGGTGGGACTGGGAGATGAAAAAATTGTATCATTATACAGTTGCATTTTACTTAACATAATTACAAATCAAAGTACGAATAACTACTAATATGATACCATACTGTACGCAAACTTTTAGATATGTGGGACAATCAAAGGATAGTAAGAAAAATATATGTTTTCCATTACTACCTATTTCCTGCAACACTTCGTCGATAGGTGAGAAATTTTTTATTTATCTGTTTTGGAAATTTACGAGTGTTAATTCTATTCTATGATCAGCACAGTGTTAATTTATCGATAAATAAATTTAACAAGGCTAATTTTAAAGTATAATGCGTGCAAACTGAACCTCAATATTTTAATTCAATGTGTGAAAATAATAATAAAGTAACATGTACACTAAATCTATTGATCTATTGGTCCTACAATATATTAACAATTTAAAAAAATGTAATGGCTTATCGGAATGCAGCATATAAATGTTATAGCCACAATTCACTTACTTTCGTTAGCAGTGTAGTATATATGGATAAGAGGACGGTTTCTTGTTCAGTCATGAAATGGGGAATATTGAGGAATAATAAGTGGCGGACACCGACTGGGATTACTAGGATCCACACATCATTTACTGTGTTATTGTCAAAATGTTTCATTCAACTAATGAAACCCAATGAAAGCGAGGGACGTCCAACCAACTTAGAACATAATAGATTCCGAATTTTTGACATGTTCAATGTACAGTTCAAATCATTTCCTTAATCGTTTTATTTGATATGGGGCGAAACTTATAGGAGCTTGATAGCTTGATGAAAGCCTACCACCCCACACAGCATCATCGGCTTGCATTCTTTGTTTTGGAAGTGTTCCAGAACACCGCACGAAAATGATGTCGTTCCTCTAATCATATCAGCTTTGCAGTCATCGTTTAATCACAGTATAGTAGCACCAATGCAGCAGATTTATCAGATAAACTTTTAGGTGTTTGCACAGGTAAGTCTTTATGTGTCTGAAAATATATATTTCGAAAAAAGCACGCATTTCTGTAGAATTGCAAAATTTTCAATAAGCATGGCCTACAACTTCTTTCTACATCTTATCAGTTTGACAGAGCCAAATAAACAATGACAAATGAAGCGTAACAATATACATTGCATATTGTAAGCTTCAGACTTCAGACATACAAAATAATTTATCGCTAGTTTCAAGCAACATGCCCTCTGGTATGGTTGTTACTTGACGTAATTAGGTTACTGAGGCTGTGGAAATCTTCGTATTTATGAAGAATTTTGCACTGAAAACGCATGGCATCCTTAAAACTTTGTTACAATTTGTAAAGTTACATTGTTTTGCAATTTGTCGCATTTTGGAATCAAGTTTAGATTTCTAAAAAGGCTTTTTAAAATTATGAACTAATGAAACGTAGCCAAAGCCGGGTGGTTCTATTTAGACTTAGCATCTAACATCCTTCTGGCCCGTCGTCACGTTCACATCTTACTCCAAATGCCCGTGATATGTATACGCACTTTTTGACAGAAAGGGAACACAACACGCAGTCAAATGTGGGCCAAATATATCGGATTGGAAAAATTATGATATTTCAGAGTGAGCACACAGAAACGAAAACATACATTTGATAACAGTACATACACGATAATGTATATAGTTCAGTTCTATGGGTGCATATGCTTTTACATGATAATAATTTCAAATAATTTAGTCGTCAAATTTGTAGATAATTTGACCTTCTTTGCTACTATTAGTTTTACTCCGTCGAGTTTTAAGCGACAAAGACAAAGTGCTCCTTCTTCCTCACGTGGAGCTAGCAAGGTTATTTGCGTGTAAGTGCGTAAAAGAGACCAACACTTTCAATTTGGCTAACATTTTTGTGACGATAAAGACAGTTTTGTGTCTGATTATATAAAATATTTTTTTTATAATCGCATAACCGCAAATTACTTCCATATTCCATGTTTTCGTTTGAGGGCAAATTTTTATTACAGGAACCGATAATTTCAGGATGGCATAAAAACAAGAACAGCTTAACATCTTCCATATGTCACACAAATAGAGGAACTTCCTACATGAGAACTCCTCTATCCACATTGGATTCAAGACGACAGAAGTCACATTACGTCTTTTTTTATTTATAAAAATCAGATCAACTGACTACGCACACTGGGAAGTATTTGGGTACGTATTTTTATAGCTTTCGCAGATTGTGCGTACCACTCATCGTGACACTATTATTTCAATTCCCGTATTTACTTTTCACTTAGTCATAGATGCTACAAGAGATGCAAAAAAGAAATTTTACAGTTTTATAGGTATACATGTTACAAATGTACTTAATGAAGAAACCAAAGGTTTTTGTGAGAGTATCATTTGGGGAGCGCAACCAAACTTTAGAAACTTGTTCAATTTCAGAGATGCGTGCGTGCATCATGAAACTTCTAGCTTATACAGACTGACACATATTTTTGACTTGTGCCACTGTATACAAGCGAGCATACAAATGATGAGAATTTGCTAATTCCTTCCTTGCAATAATATTTCATCCGCTCTCAAAACAAAGGCACAATGTAGTTAAAATGTAAGTATTTCTACTCTGTTAAGTACTTACGCATGTATTTTTTGTCTCTGAACCCAATTTTTACGCGCTGCTCTAAGTTGTCGAAATTTTCAAGCTGTTTTAGATGGAGCATGAAAGTAAAAGTATTCTCTGATCTCGATTTTCATCTTAACCTTCTTTTAGAGTATCGTCCTTGCCAAAACTTCACAATTAAAACGATCAACCACGTGTCGCTCTCATTTAATCCGAAAGCGGAGGGGTGGTCCAGATTTTCTCTCATTCACGTACTCTTACGCACAATGCAAAACATATCCTTAAGATTACGCATTTCCACAATCATAATATGAATGCCGACTGTAAAGCCTGCACAAAAAAGGGATAAGACGTGTGTTTGGCGACACTGGTTGCTAATCATTGCTTGGCACAAAAGAGATTGTGTACTAATTTGTCCTCGATAAGCGTGTAAACGTGTATAGTGATAGAATTCAGCCTTAATGAGCTCTGATAGTTTTACACGTGTGGCCTACTAGCCATTAAAACCTTAAACTTAAAACATTATTGGTGACTAGAACCCTGAAGTATGAACTTTTGGTCAACTCTTTCGTTTCAAATGAAAAAAAACATACAAAACATTTGAATTTTATAAACATGTAAATGTTCGCAAAAATTTATGCTATGCAAAAACTAAATTTACTTGCCTCTGTATCGGCTCCTTTTCCCTAAAGTTGTAATGCTTACAAAATCTGTTCTCGCACTATGCCCCATGAATGAAAACCGTCCAATTTCCTGTCATTATGCATCATCATCGATATGATGTACTTATAAGATTTTGAGAAAACGAAAGACTGTTTATACTTTTCATCCCAGTGTTGTGCAATCAATCTGTGGAGGTATCATTAATAACCGTGAAATATCTCAACCTTGTACAAGAATAATAAACAACGAAATTCCCTGAATACACCAACTCGGAAAGTTTTTACTTTGTGAGTTTGCTTGTGTTTATGCTATGCACTCTTTACTTGTACCTGAAGGTTGATGCAATAATGTATCTGAATCATGGACAATGCATCATGTTGAAAAGATATCAGATATAAGCCTGACACGACAAAATCAAACTAAGATGTACGCTCTACGGTTGTTAGCAAAAAATATAGACGACATGTGGTATGCTAATTCTAACACTTTTACTTGAAACAAAAAGTGAATTGAAGGGTAATGAGTAGCTTGTCTGTTTTTTGCTATACACAATTATTTGGAAACTGTTTATGACAACATAATCGACACTTAAACTCTCTTTCTTGAAATCATAAACGGTGCACGTAAGCAATGAGGTATGTATGTTTTAGGTTTACGGGACTAATTCTTTTGTGAAATGCATACTGTACACTGTACTTCCTGTAAGCATTAAATTAAGTATATGAAATAATGAAATGAATACTACTCTTATATAGAATTCATATACTTAACAAGCTACAGATATATTGATAATTTCGATAAGAGAGAATGTCCACAGCTCTCTCTTTCAATAATTTAAAGGGGAAAATTCAGTGGAAGCTTTCTTGATGATTTACCCCTAAACGATCTCACTACTTCGTAGATTACGTAAACTGTTACGTACTACAAGTTAGTTGAGATTTATTTTTGGGATTTTTCAGAAGACCAGCACACTCATCACTAACAACATGCCCAGAAGAGCATTGCGCTATCGCTCGCCTTAACTTTATCTTTTAAGCGCGATGCTGTGTATAGTACTATTGAGTTTTCACATCCGCTGAAACTGCAAGCGATTTGGTAATTTATTTTCTAGATTTAGGTTGGTATATATATTAGAAACTCTAGTGGGCTTTGTTTTAGTCTGCTCAGAGGCTACGACGAGAATTTAGAAGAGCTATCGTGACACTTACACTTGAATTTCAAAACAAACTTTGAAACTGTCATGCAATAATAAGTCATTTGTGCATTGCCACACGCACTTACGCACATTTGAAGCAGGACATATTATGCCACTGATCTTGTAAGTCTGCAAGCCAAGGAATTTAAAAGTTTGTTTGTTGCTACAATGACACTTCCAAATCCATTTGGTATCATTATTCGACGAAATAGCCACGAAAGCCGAGATATTAACAGACAAAACAGCGTCATTGTTAAAAGTGTGGGAAGCAGCGGCGTGGATAGCCGTTGTAACAGCATTCGTCGCCGTTCCGCAAGTGCTAATTGCTCCAACATGTCATCCATAACAATGGCGAAAGTTAATCCAACCTTGAAAGAAGTTAATCTGCCGGAAGAGTTTGATGTGCTTAAGACACTGAATGAAGGGATCTACACGAAAGTTCTTTTGGTGAAGAAGGGGAACGATCGTCTTGTGCTCAAAGCTGTCAGCCAGGGCAGCACCACACGAGAGACATTTTTACAAGAGGTCAGCTACAACTACTTTTTAAGCCCTCATCCGAACATTGTCAAGTCCTTCAACGTCTCCTTCATTTGGGATGAGTACTTTCTCTTCCCAATGGAACAAGCACCGTTCGGCAACTTGTACAAGTTTCTGAAAAATGGAACAGTTTGCCTGCCAGAATCTCAAGTAAAACTTATTGCTAATCAGCTCGCGTCCGCACTGGAATTTATGCATAGCTTGAAATTGGTCCACAGGGATGTGAAACCTGAAAATGTGCTTGTCTTCAAGCAAAACTTCTCCCAAATCAAGTTATGTGATTTTGGATCAACAAAACCCGAAAAGACACTAGTTAGCAGAACACTTGAGACCAGCACTTCCTCATGTGCTCCTGAGATTTGCCAGCTTGTCGTTCATGAAAACTATTACACTCATTCCTCGTCTGATGTGTGGCAGGTCGGGATCCTATTGTTTGTTTGCTTGACAGGATGTGAGCCATGGGATCGCGCTGATATTTCTGATCCAGGATTTACAGAATATACGGACTGGTTGCGAAGAAAGTGTCTACGAATGCCTGAACCATTTCTCCCTTTTTCTCCCCGCCTCGTCCGGCTGCTCAAGAGACTCCTGGAGCCAAAGGCAAAAAAGAGATGTGAAATCCGTGAGATTTACAAATACCTCGAGGACGACTGGCTCTGTAAATTGCACCGTTCGTATTCGTTAAAGAGGGGGGCTCTGGAGAGAAAGTCCAGTAGCTCTACATCGAGATCCAGATCAACAAATAATGCTTCCTTTAGGAAACGATCCATTAGGATCTCTGGGGAGGACTCCAAGCTGAACCGGAAAAATCCAGAAGATTATGACCGAAGATTTGTGCAACAAAGAATTGGTCGATGGGTACTTGAAGCATCAACAGCTTCAACAGTCAATGATGCTACGTCATAAACATTTATAGCATATATTATGTGTTTATTGTGTTTTAAGCTTGTTAAATCCAAAAGTGTAACACGATAATGAAGACTGAATTATAAAAAAAAGTGTGCATCAATAAATAAATATATTTTATGAGAAGTTAATTTTTTAACATAAATCTTTTATACAAGCATTCCGGGTCTCATCATTTTTCTCTCTGGCTTTTCTTACATTATCATTAAACTTGCATATTCAACTGAATTTCCCTTTAATACGCTCCATCAGACAAAACTTCACTACTACATACATATTATTTATAAATTTACGTGTTTTCACCATGACCAGTTCGATGAAACCGACTGGATTTGGACTTGGACTGGTCTCGTGTCCAACCAACACCCTATAAAAGACTATCCTCTATTTCTGGTTGACATCATAAAACCACACAAAAATAGGTTTCTGCTTGATGATGATGGTGCAGCCTGATAATATGTATAAAAAGTATAAAATCAGATGGGCTTTATTTAGAAAATCACAGACATTGTGTATGTGTGGAGAAAATGATTGTATCTATAAAAAAATGTGCGGAACCACCAAAAAACCTTTATTCAATCATTCCTATTCTTCTCCATTTTCTAATGCCTCCTCCTCAATGCTTTTGCTTGCTACACATATCTTCTCTTGTGCTCACGACAAAGGTTCGTTCATTCTTTGACGTCCCATTGTCTTTCACTCAACAATGCAGAATGGAAGCACACACTTTCCCCTTTTCTCCAGCAGTCTTTTCTTTCACTTCAATTCTTGTGTTTCCTTTACTTCATTCTTTCACTCCTTTTATTCATTGTCAGCCCTTTGCGAGAGATGAAAAAGGGTCATTGTGGAGAAGAGAAAAGATGGAAGAGAGAGAGAGAGAGAGAGAAAGAGAATAAGGAGACCTTGGCCGTTCCCTATGTGTTTTGTTAGTTGTAGCTTGCACTCCTACGATGTTATGTACATGTGTATCTGGCTAAAATGTACGTATGTATGAGCTCAATAATATCGCCTTCAAAGATTTTCGTTTATGCTTTTCTTTCTCATTTCTCAAAAGAACTTCAGTTTAACGTACCCGAAACATCATCAGCGTGTATGGCATGAATGCAAGTTCCACGCTTTTTATTCTTCGTTCTTCTTGTAATAATAATAGTCTGCATGTACATTCGAGCACATTATTACTTCTCTTTCGCCAGTAATGAAAGGGCTGGCGTAAAGAAGGCATAATAATGATCCAACTGTGCAAAGATTTTGGTGTTTTCATTGTTGCAAAAAAATATATATTTTCTACTAAAGTTTTGCCTGGTCGATGGAAGGTAAATAAAGTAAAGTAATAGATAGGCGATAACGTTTCATGGTCGTTCCAAGTTACATATCCACCTGCATTTCAAACAGTAGTCTTCGTCCACAAATTTTAACAATATTATGGTGGCTCTGTATATTCTGCCGCTCGCACCGAATGTTTTTAAGTGTATAATGTAGGTAATCTTTAAATTCATGGGAGATTGACTAAATCGCTTTGACTTTTCGAGGAAAGAAATCCTCAGTTTCTCTAACATAGAGTTCAGAAACAGTTTTCATGACTTTTACCATGTCATTGATTTTTTTTCTACACGTATATTGTTTGCTGTTATCTGTTTACAATGATAGCTCAAGATGATTCCTTATGTTCTTTCCTGAACGTATAGTTTTGTACTCGTATGCATGCATACTACACCAACCTAATTCGCAGAGTTTTCATCCTAAATGCAGCAGCAGAGACAAAAGGGTTAACTTTTACTATCCAAATTCTGAAGACGCTCTCATGCGTTTCCATTTTGGCAGGGAGTGATGACGAAGATGATGACAATGATTATTACAGTGATAATAACAATAATGATCGTCGTCATTTTCTATCCCTTGTTGATGATGATACTCTCTGTATGCTGCTGATGTAGCTTCCTCTTTCTTCTTCTGCTGTCTGATGAGGAAGATGACAACTGACTAGGGGAAATACAACAATATAATAATATTCCCCACCACAAATAAAATCCGAAAAAAAAAAGTTTCTATTGAATCCATTCAACAAAAGGAGGGTAAAAAGGAAAAGCTTTTTGAATGCACGCTGGCAAAAGCATCAGTCTACTGAAGTTTTGTAAAAATGCAAGTAATGCGACGTATTTCTATAACTTTTGTATCTTTCTATAGAAAAACATATGAATCAGTGATGATGATATTAAAACGCTCCAGCTCGAACGTCCGAGAACGAACCAGTTACTGAATGAGTAAAAACTTACCATCGCCACCACCACCACTGCTGGAGACTGGAAAGCAAATGCTGGAAACGATACAGTGTACAGAGAGCGATGCATGCAACAAAACAAAACTAGCACACAATCAAATCATCCATCAGTACAATATACAAAACTGTAAACGTAATAGGGGAAAGTGGATACACTGAAATAAAATAGGACACCAGAGCGTATATATACGGGGTTTACGAAGCAGTTATGTTTATAGTAGAAAATAATCACGATCATCATCTTTTCAGTAGTAGCAGCTAGAGGACGGCCGACCGACCGCGACCCCGTCAACCAAAGAATAGTAGAAAAAATTTATACACGGTGATGATGGCAGTATTCCGTTGGTCTTTGTGTTAGTTACATCATGGTCGGTTTCGCAGACGAAGACCAGCAGAAAGGAGACTAAAAACGATGATCGAGCGAAGGAGACAAGTTGAATTTTTGAATGAAAAGAAAAGTAAAGGCTTTTGCCAACGAAGAACACAAGTAGTAAAGTGAGTGTACAGGAGAATGAAAGAGAATGGAATCAAGAAGAATAAGAAAAGAGAGAAGTATAAAAAGAGAAAAGGAGCAAAAAAGCAAAAGCAACGATAAACGTTGAATCGAGTTCCATTAAGCGATTGTGTGGGATTTATGTAGCATAAATACTATTTCGTATGCAATGCTATTGTTAATCATTCGACCAAATGAAAAGAGCTTCGTTTTGTGCATGCTTTCTTGCTTCCCCTTTTCTTTCATCATTTTTTTTACTTTTTACAAATACACAATAGACTAAAGTATGCATACATAGATAGAAGCATATTATATAACGTAATATATTCGGTATATCAGTGTACAAATACACATAATATTATATATATACTTAGGCATGTTTCATATTTATAATTTTGGAACTAAATATTAAAACATTTTCCTCTTTGAAAGAAATTCTATGCAGTGGTTACTAGTAAAAGTATGTATGCTGTTAATATATACAAAAGCTAACAAGTTTGGTGTTGTGTTTGTTGGTAGCTTAATAAATATACATAGATGCTAAACAAACATGCTTTAGAACACTTAATGACCATCATAATATGTATGTATATTTGGAAAGATAACTGCATATTGGGAGCGTCTTTAAGGTAAAAGGGAAACATCAACAGGAGGCAATAAGCCGCTACTCTCTCTGTTGAAATCCGTATCTGGATTCACATAGTCACTGAAGAATCCACAGTTCCTCAAGTAAAACCGAGACTTGTCTCCGTCTATGCCAACTCCACCGGATATATCCATTCGCCTTTCATTTCGAGCAGTGTCATCCGCAGTGAATCGAGCTTTGGTTATTTCAGTCCAATTTCCATCCACATCACAGCCCCACTGATTAGCAAAAATGCAGGACCTCTCTATGTAGCCCATATCTGGACTGAAATTCTCTGAGAAGGAATATGGACCCTTGACAAAAGTTGACGCTTTTGGTTTCTCAAAACTTGCCACTAAATTCCAACCAGAACCGGGGTTGAACCATGCTGTGTACATGGTTGTCTCTTCGTCTAAGGGTTTACTCTGAATGATGAATTTGTAGGTTGTCTCAGGTTGCCACATGTACCTTAGATAGGACTGCTTTCCAGCACCTTCATTTCCAAAGTCTCCAACGTACACACCATCCCCACTACGGATCAATTTTACCTCATATTCTTCGGGAATCTCGGACGGATCGTCTGTATTATATTCAGACCAAATTGAGAACAAAATTCTTCGTTCTTCCGCAGAGTTCACTTGAATTCCAAAATACCCTCCTGCAAAAAAATATTATGTAAAGTTTATCAATAGCCATCAGATGGAAGAAATTAACAAGAAGAAATAAGGTTTCCTTCTACCAGTAAATCCCATCGCGCAAAAGTAGCAACCAATGACATCCTGGTCTTTTGGCACGAAAATTTCATTGTAAAAATATTCTGTATTCACAGTATTATCCAGTGAGAAACTCAAATGGACAGAAGGACCCCTTCTTCCAAAGTAAAAATCTTCAGGATTACCAACGAATCTAAGGTTCATTTTTTCTAGCAATGGGTAATTTTCAGAGATGAGCAGCGCATCCGTAACAGATGCAAAGGTTGGACCACTTTTTTCAATACCACTGATTTCTAGTTTCATGTAGCCAGCGACTGGAATGTTGAAAATCCCACAGCTCTCCAAGTGAAATTCGGAACCTTTGATATCCAGTTCACGGGCTTCATCATTCTTCATGGAGAGTTGGTTTTTCCCGTCATAATGAGTCAATGAGAATCGGATTCGACTAGTACCTTCTGGCACAGATAGCCTAAGAGCTGCAAGTACTCTCCCCGGATATTGGGAGTGAAAGTAAAGAGAAATGGTGCTGGAGGAAGATGTCCAGTCTGCCACACCACAGGGCGTTATAAGAGCTTGCGAAGAGGAGGGTTCTTCTCGAGATGTAATAAAAGCGTTGCCTCCAAAAGGAATAACCCAGGAGTTTCGTTTTTGGGAACACATTGTTTTCGTTTTGAAGTGAATTAATCAAGATAAGCGGTTTCCAGTTCCAGCTATTGATACTTGAAAGATAGATGTCATATTGATAAATGCAGTTTGCGGTGGTTTTATACCAGATAAACGTCCACATTTTCAACTATTAAAAATGATCATTGCTTAATAGCAAATACATGATAAAAGTAAATATGTCCGACTAATAATTCAAGGGTGAGTGGAGACAAGTCAAATATTATGCGCAAAAACAAAGCATTATCCATGCATGTCACTTTGCTTGTGTCAATAAAGTGCGCAATAGGATTGGTCATGAATTCACCCATATAACCAATTTCGCTGTTCCATTTCAGTTGGATAAATAAGCCAACTAATACTAAAAATTATTTACTTATGAACTATTTACGCGAATTCCGCAGGAATGGCAGTTTGCAACACCAGGGTTATATACGTAAGTGTACATGAAATCGCTTTTTATAATTTTGAAGTTAACCTAAAAATTTAGAAATGTCACCATTTTATGTTTTCTAAAACGCAACAAAGCTAATGCAAAAGGCTTTTGCGTAGTTTTTCGACATCTACGTAACATCTTTGCATGAAGTACGACGAATAACAAACACAATATTTTTTAACAAGGGACACACATTTTTAGAAATTAAAACCCTTTATTACACTGGATAAAAAGTTTACTTTTGGATGTCGTTTCATACAATGTGACATAAAAATAAATATTTATTCTATTTCTAATTTTTGGTACAAATTTCAAATTACATCTTTACATCAACTTTCCACAGTTGAAACGAAGTGTATAGTACTTTAAGATAAAATATCTAATAATATTATAGAGATAGATATCTATGTAACATTTTTGAATGTCTGTCTTCAGTCATTAATTGATTGTTTAACTTGTTAAAAACTGATCATGTCAGGATTATTACTCAGACGTCGAATACCAAAGTTAATATAAATACTACGGTTTACTATATATACCTCTATATCCACAAAGTCATACTAATCGCCCCAGTCTATACAAAATTTACACTGGTAGTGTTTTGTTACATCACATACAGTAGTAGAATAGTCCATAAAGTAAGAAAGAAATAAGAAGAGCATATTTAAATAAAACTTTGATTTATGGCAACAAATAATATAAACGTAAAGGGTAAAAAAGTTATTGTTACGCATTTGAAATACCAGTAATGCTTTAGACTCTACTTCAGAAACAATAAAAGTTTCGTTTAAAAAAAACACTGAAGAATTCTACTAGAGAAGAGAAAGTGTAGCTCACTAAAAAACATAAAATTGAAGTTGATGCAGCCACAATAAAATATTTTCTATACTAATCTACAGGTATTGTAACATTATTGCGTTACTCCCGATACGTGACTCATCATTAGCTGATCAAGCTCTACATTTTCTGAAAGTACGGACATTACTTTTACAAAATACCATTCCACTATATCACTGGTCACTTTCTTGCTTAAAACCAGGAAGGTGTGTCTCTTCTCGTCTAACGTAGGCGTGTACTCAAAAACGAATGCCGTTATGAAGGTATTGTGGAACCGGACGAAATGTGTTGATTAGGTCCTTTAAGGGTTAAATCGATGCACCCATCAGTTGTTGATATTATTGTATCAGAATAATTTGAAACTTGAGAAGCTGCTTGCTGTGATTCACTTCGGACAGGAGCCGACTTTCTTCTTGGTTTGTATTTATAGTCTGGGTAAACTTTCGAGTGTAGTTCACTAAAAGCGGAACATAAATAAACATAAATACAAATTATATAACTTTTTAAATCGAAAAATTTGCATACCTATATCATGATGTACATAAAAATAACAATACGCATATTTTAGTCCATTACCCAAGGCGCTTGGCTTCATCAAAGTATCGCTGCTTCTCTGACGCTGGCAAACTTTTCCATCCCTCCCCAAGTCTTTTGCTAATCAGTGAATGGTGCAAAGTGGGGTCATCCTCCATCATTTTCCTTCTGTTTATCTTCGACCAAACCATGAATGCATTCAGAGGCCGTTTTATGTGATTTTTTCGTGGAGGTTTTTTCTGGCCGAATTCATCCTGTGAGATTTGAAGCTCATCTTGATCTTCTTTACCAGTTGGGTTACATATCAGAAGCTCTCCTTCGGAATCCCCTCCCTCTGAACTGCTGTTTCGTTTTAAACACGAAATTGAACTTGGAACTACTGCATCTTCCATGTCACTGGATTCTACCGAGTTGGACTTTTTGTGGATATGCTTTACAGCTTTCACAAGCGGTATTGCGTCATCTTCCAGGGTACACTTGGTTTTGACTAACTTTTTAACTTTCTTTGGAGATTGACTTTTTACATTGTTTGTAGTAAGTTTTTGAATAGGAAGAAATGTGTATTCTGGGTTAATGCTCCCACTGCCTTGTTCTGGCAAAATTTTAAGAGGCCTGGTTATTGCTGATTTTCCCGAAGCATCACTATTACTGCTTCCGTATTTGGAATGTTCCTCATTTTTGGGATCTTTTGAGTGGTCGGAGTAGACGTATATAAATTTATTTAGGTGGGTTAAGGCCTCTGCGGCAGTTATCTCCAGATCTTCATGAGATTCCTTGGAAAAAGTATCCAATGAACGATTAATCGTTTGTCTAGAATAACTATAGTCGGACACTTTGTTAGTGCCATTGTCCATTGTAGACTTCGCCATTTATGTTTTGTAAACTAAACGGCTATTTCTAAAATATAAAAATTAAAAAATACGTTATTTAAACCACTCTAAACCGTCTTCTAAAGAGATATTATTTATTAACTTTTACACACTTGGTTAAAACTTAGCGCAGCATATCCACATCCATAGATTTCATAAAATTGTTTGTCCAAATGTCGGCAGCTAAGGATAACCGTTTATTCCTCCTTCCAACAGAGTTAAATATATAGATGGGAGTTTTCTGGAAATAAAAAAAATACAATCAGATTTGCACTTAAACATTTACCACTCTTTTTACTAATTTCAATGTACAAATAATGCTGATAAATTCGTTGCTCGTAAATTTGGACTTTGCCAGTTTTGATCGTACTGTTAGCAGTAAGAAATGTTTTATAAAATCTTCCAAGAACTCAGGAGACAATGAAAGCATTTCCCGTTTAAAATGTTTTAAAGCAATTATCTTTTCGTTGAAGACACATTAACCTACATAATATTGTTCTACAAATATTGTATACCGAATATCATTATGCCGGCATCACATTTTACAGCATGCACGATATAAACAAGTGAGAACTTGTGTGTGTAAACTAATGTGTACATATAAAATCGTACGGCCCTCCTTTATTTAGATGTTATTATCCAAAAACACTCAATACATGCATTCTTGTTTAAGAATCAATGGTAAATGAATAGTGACAGCACACACACCTTTTCAGTCGGACACAGCAATCTATAAACGAACACGTTTTACGTTTTGCATACAAAAACTCAGGAACCTAACTGAATTTCCTCGAATTCGCCTATTGTATCAATTCAATTATAAACTGCCAAAATACCTGAGCTTGCAAATATGGTAGAACATAAGAACAACACTGACTCGAATAAAACTAAATTAATGACGAATGATTAATCCATTCACGAGAAAAGAAACTTTGTATAAAATTAAGCAACTACATGAGTCCCAAATAACACTGAAATTAATTGTAAAGGTTGAAAGGTAACAAGAACTGATATTTTTATTATAACTTAAAAACGTCTTTGGTTCACTCAAACCCTTTTTGCTTCGTTATTCCAAGCAAGCAAAACATGAATGTATGCATGTATCAAGAATAATATTGATATAACGAACATAACATGCATCGTAATAAGCAGCCAAACAAACAGATTCACTTAAACACACGCGGAGGATTGATGTGGTCCAACCCATACATATAAGGGATTACCATAAAGAAAAAAAATCCAGTCGAGGCAAGGGAGGACAACAAACAGAAAACATAACGCGTACTGGAGGCTTTCTTTCACTCCTGGACAATGTGATATTTTGTTTCTGCATAAAAACTAGTGGTGTAACATATAAAGCTTTACCAACACATGAAACGAATTTTACTATTGCATTGTATGTAAATTGGACAAACCGATACACATTAGATGAGAGATAAGAAGCAACAACAGCATTTTTGTACAAATCACTTCAAGCCAGCAAGCACCCATTTCACTGGCCTTTTCATCCATAACTGGAATTCTCAATTTACTTTTTAACTATGGTTAAAATGGCACATAGACTCACGCTTAAATTATCCTTTCCTACCGTAGATCATGTACGCGAAACCGTTCCGAGCTTCCTTCAACGTCATTGAGTTTGGTACTTAATTCTTTCTGTGTCAAACAATGCACTAGGTGGCTTTGTTGAAGACCTACTTCCATTAAACTCTTCCAGTCACTAGGTTTAATATCGATATTTTCATTCCTTGGCGAAGCATGGTCCATTTCCCACAAGTCATAAATAGTCCTTGGAGAGGGTAAAGTGTGGACGGGACTAGGACGGTTTTCCACATCCGCAGATGTGGAGTCCATGCGATTAATTAAAACATGAAGATATCCTAGATCCCTTAATTGCATGCACTCTCGGCACGACGTGTCTTGACATTCCTAAGTAAACAGAAAATTCAAAATTTAGATATGCTTACAAAATTAACATTATCAAAAATATGTATTAAATAAAAATGAATTATTTGTGTAAATACATTAAGATGGCAGAGTATCAAGAATGCCATTGAGTTGCCCTTATTTAACTCATCTTCCAGCTTGTAAAACCAATTTGCTCTCAATTCTCTCCAGTTTTTTAATTTTGGGTTTTTGTTGTGCATTTTTTCGCAACTAGCATTTCGGCACATGGAACTGTCAGATAACTCATGCTCATGTGCATGGAAAGAATACTTTTGTATGCACTTCGTACACGCATCAAAACGACATTCTTGACACGAATATCTATAAAGATAAAAAAAATCCTTAAGTGGATATATTTTGACTAACAATAATAATTTATAAATAAGAAATGACAGGAATCATGGCTCAGTATTTTATGTTAAAAAACTCACCCGTTAGAGATTACCTTAGTACAGACATCGCAATACAAGTATTGAGATTCGGTTTTAATTTTTGCTAAAATGGCTCGAGTTGAATCTGCAGCCCTGGAGCGATCGGAAAATGTGTAGCGATTTTCTTTGAAAAATTTAACCATGTCGTCTCTCGAATCAACAAACAATGAGGGACTTTCATAGTTTCTGAAGACCTAAACCAAACAACAAACTATAGTTAGCCTTAGTTGTATATATTTACAGGTACCGTATTTACACACTGTTGTATACGTTAATACGAAAATTTCTACCTTGTTCGATGGAAATATCCGAGTCTTCTTGAGGGTCATACATAAAAAACTTTTCTGGTTGGTTTTGATAGAGGTCAAGAGCTTTTCAAATACGTATTTGTTTTTATCGCCAACTCCAATAGATGCTGAGTTACAATAAAGTTGAGTGGTTTTCTTCTTCTTCTTACTCTGCGAAACATAACACAGTTATACATGAGTACTAGAGTTTTATGAGTTAATTATACATAAACAGTAATTTTTTGGTGATAGATAGATAGGAAGTTTTTTCTCTTACCAGTTTTTGCGTCTTGACTGCAGACATCATGGTCATATTATTTTCAAATGACTTTATGATGTATTCAAGCTCCATCGGCCAGTGGTCTTCGTAAAAGTACGGAAATTGGCGAAAAAACGCCTCTGCTTTTTGAGGACACCACTCAAATAAGTTCTGAAATGTTAAGATAATCATTCAATTATTATTATTTATTCCATTTATGTGGATTATTCAGACTAAAGGACAGTTTATTAGTAACATCGACTTACCTCAAATTTCTCTAAAGTGCCCAAGAGAACACCCATTTCCATCAAAGTCTTGTACCAAGATTGTAGAACCTCTTGAGTCGGTGTTTTTTGCGTCTTTGGTCGGCAGTGGAATAAGTATTCTTTCCCTACCCTAGACAATCAAAATTGATCAAAAACAACATAAACTTTTGAAAATGTTAAAACAAACATAATTAATCAAATAATATTCAATCTCCTTCTTATCAATTATTTTTTTTACCCTGGTGGACATGCCCATAAGAAAACTTTCTCGCATCTTGTATTTCTTAAGTAATTCATATATGACAATAAAACTGTGAAAAACACGAGACGTCTGTGAGATGACGGTTCATATAATTGAACCGAGTCCAACATCGCGATGTATGCTGTATTTCTATTGGGATACGGACATGTGTCTCCGTATTCCTGGACGTATACAGCAAAGAACGCCATTAACCCAAATTTAGTTTCCTGAAACAGCATGAATACCCGTGACCTACAATATAAACACAGCATTTTAGAGAATTCATAGCAAAAAATACTTGAAAATGAACACCTATAAATAGAATCTTAATCACACAAACCTGTATGGGAATTCGGGTGAAAGTATCCCGAATTGTTTCACAAACTCCGCCACACAAGGGGCCAACACCATGATTTTAAAAACGTTCGACATTTCTCGAACAAATACGTAGTTCGTGTTAGCAGGAGGTATGGCATTCACTTGCCGTTCAATGTACTTGGATAGATCCGTAGCGGGTGGAAGCAAATCTTCGTTTCTCTTGTGTCCGTCTCCCATTTGTTGTAAACCGGCACTGAGGGAAGTATTGGGCGTCTGTGAAAAAAAAGGATTTGTAGATAAATAATTGACAAACACTCAATACTGGTTTAAGAGACACTGACACTACACTACAGCATAGGTACAGAACAAATCGATAACATTATTTTATATACCTTATTTACGGGAGCAGAGATTGCGGATGGGAAAAATGATGTAACTTGTTTGACACTTACTAATAACGTGTTCAGTTTTTTATCCGTAACAAAAACCTTCATTCTTCCTGATTTCTCCTCCATGCGTTTAGATATATTCTGGTCACTAGGATGACCACGACTGACATCGACATCTCGTACGCCACATTCAATTTTCTGATTAGGAAGGCCGTAACTATATTTGTGTTTGGTCATCTCTTCCATGACAAAGCTGCGAGAGTTGCTATAATCTAAATATTGTCCATCTTCGAGTTGGTCCGTCTTTTTGTAGCTTTCTCTGCACATTTTCACCACAAAGTCAAGATATAAGTCAAGCATGGACAACTGTAAAAAAAAATTAAGCAAAGCATTAATTCTAAAAATAGCAAAGAGCTAGCAGATATTTTTTTAAATTCATAAACTATATACATATTACATAACTGACATGCTGCTAATAATTAAAATTGGCAATGGTGTGTCAACTATTTTTATCTCAAGTCATTTGCTAGATGTACCAACTTTGAAAAATAAAGCGTTTTAATACATTATTATTAAGTTACCTTCAACATTTCTACTATACATACATACACCTTAAAAACACAATTTATTGTGTTTTAACACTAGAAAAGTGACTATGCATATAAAAGCACTTTTCTTGTTTTCTTATTTGAAAATCATTAGATTCATTCACTTCGATTGAAATGTCTATAAAATTACCTATCAATCACTTATCACTACAAACATTTAGTATATTCACAAGTTTTTAACTCTACTTATGTACCTCTGCAAATCCAAAACGGCATTTCGTTGCTAGCTTAGATACAAATACAAATGTTTAACTACACTTGGTCAATCTATTTGTCAGGTATTTCAAACTACAATGACGCCGACGCCTATCAACCTGTGCCAAAATATACTGGATTTTCGTTCCTCTTCTAATTCTTAAAAGATTAAACACAATGCTGGTTTTTATATCATTTTGATTGACAAAAATCAGACTACTAATTACGGACAAATTACACATCACTTCGAAATTCTCGTCCATATGAAAAAATACTCGGATCAATGGTATTGGCTTCAGGTTGTAACTTGCACATTCGAGCTCTTCTAAAACACTGAAATTGAAGTAACTATCTATCTTCAAGCAAACTTTTTCATTCTTAGAGCTCCTTCATTGTTATCACATTATTGAATGAGAAACAATTTCAGTTTCTTCTGCTCACCCACAAACTTTGGGGGAGTGGTTTCCACAATTAGTCTCAGCTCTAATTAACAAATATCTCGTAACACAAGATCCCCGAAGTTCAAAAATTATGTGTTTTCTTTCTACAACTTCACATTCTAATGAACAGCAAATAATGCATGGCCTGAATTGAACCCATCATCAACGCGTTTAGTCTTCATTCACAACCAAACTCACAAAAAGAGGAAATCGAGGAACCGACGAATGGTCTTTTGAAAACGTTATTTATCAGTTAGCTACTACTTCATGAATAAGTTAAAATTCTGAACTTGTACACAGAAAGCTTGACAATTTTCTAGTTGCAGAGCAGAAAACATTTTTATGCAAATTTCGAGCAGCCCATATACAAAAACACAAAAAATGCAGGCTACCTACAATAGTTGATTGTTGTGCATTTTGCATGCATGCATGAAATGAGCAACATGTGCTTTTACTCTTCTTTACAGAGCGTTATGAT
>JAQIXW010001300.1:0-20192 GCA_034700685.1 Willowsia buskii | reverse complement strand
TTAAAAATCAAAGTTATCTTATATTTATATGTGTTAAATGTATAAAGTAGTTTTTTATTTCGCGTAAACTCGAATGCTGTATTTTTATCATCATCGGAAGAAAAGAGAGCAATGTGACTTTATGACTTACTGCTAGAACTAAAGTGAATTGTTAAACGCCATGCAGATTGGCTGTTTTGTACTTACATCATACAGCTTAAATGCTATCATCTTTTGCAGCTCGTTTACGCTAAATATGCATTTCCAAAATTTATGCCTAATCTTTGAGCTTAGATGCAGGTGCTAAAAGGTAATTTTTCCTTGAGTTCAGACAAATCAAAATTAAATATTTAATTTCACAATATTGAGGACTGATTGCCAGGGAAAGTACTGACCATTTCAACTCCACTTTTGTTTGCTTTTCTTTCGTATTTTTAATCTCGTCATCGAGCAGTTTGTTGCTCTTCTTCTTCTTCTTGATCTACTAATTATGTGATACTTCTCAAAAGTTGTTATGTAAATTACGACAGGCACCAGTGCCAGAGTGAATTGAACTTTAGCAGAGAAGAAACGGCATTGAATTATTTTAATCACTTGTAAAGGTTATTCCTAGTACAGCCAGACGAACGCTTTTAAAAAGGTTACCCATTGTCTGTCGCCATCATCCAAAAACTGTTTTTACAGATATTCTTGTTGTGTTTTTTAATGAAATTATCGATACACCTATCGATCTTCACAATTTGTACGTCTCAAAAGAAAAGTAGTCGCAGTACAATCGTAATATCAAGTGAGAAAGTACATGACATTTTAAAAACAGTTCAGTAACAGTTCATTCGAAAAAAAATAAGAGAATCAGCGACAAGCAGAATATAAAAGGGAACTTATTGAACTCAATAACAAACTGTTAATAGATTCATTTCAGGGATTAGGAGTAGAGGTAGTAGTCCAATAATCAAAACGAACTTTTGTCGGTAGTCAACTAAAAAATCAAATCATTTACATACATTCATATTAATCGTGTCAGTCTTTTATAATCTCATCTTCAACAGCAGATTTACAATACTACTAAGCTTATTTTGAGCGAAAACATATACACATACCTAGTTTAACAAAGCATTTTTGTAGTCATCCCTTTCTGACTTTTTTCTGGTGGCAGTAAAATAAAAATAAAGGAATAAATTAAACAGTAGAACAGATTAATGCTGAGGATCTTACAAAAAGATCTGTGAGCACTTTCATCGTACCTCCTTCATCCATCCACGAGGCTTACTATCTTACAAATAGTCGTACCGTTGCATATCACATCATCCTCGTCCTTTAGTCCATTGCTTCTCGCATAACTTTCTGTGTGGTGATAGCTTACAGCACCAAGTAAAGCTTGTGATGATAATCATCTTCTATCTATAAGACCAGTAGCAAGAGTGATGAGTGAATCCTCGTCGTGCTTTCAACAAAACCATTGTAATTACTGTTATTATTAGTATTATTTAGTATTATCAACTACTTAATTTATATAGTAGTGTTGTCGTCGTTCCACGCACAGTTGCTCTCCATTTTATTTGAATAAGTTAAAATATCTATTTTAATGAAATTTGTGCTCCTCACGCACAACCGCTATATATATCAATTTTATGAAGATTAGATTTACTTTTTCTTTCAAAGTGCCTAACTGAGTGTGCGGTGCAAGTTTTAATTGTGCTGACTTTACGTTAAACTCATCATTGTATTCCTTAAATAACCATTACAAAAGCTCTGTAAAGAACGCTATCTCCAACTACAGACATAGGTCACACGATTTTTACATGCAGTTTTTGTCGCCTGTAGCAGCTGCAACCGTTGTTGTCGTCCTTTTTGTCATCATTACAATTTTTAAGACTTTTCGTAGAGTGTGCCTTCTCCGTCTTTCTCCTGTGTTTCCTAACTGCCTGTGTATCTTCTTCTTTTTGACCATATAATAATGATAATACACAGACTTCATAGAGAATTATCTCGTTGACAGAACGTCGCCTGTTTCCCTGTGTGTATATGCGTGTGTCGTACATAATAAATTTCCCTCTTTGTTTGCTAAGCAAGCTTCATTTCATGCATGTCATTATTATTATTATTATTATTAAGTCGTTGTGCAGTTAGTAACATTGTTACATTCTAACATATACTACATATATACGATCTGTCTTACACACAGAGACACACACACACATCTCATCAGCCACAGTCTTTTAAAAAGCAAGCTACAGACAGGAGAAAAAAACGATAGAAATAAGCAAGTTGCTTCGTTCAGGACTCTTGTTGCGTTTTGACATCACTTCAGCCAAGTCCTTAGTTCTACGGAGTGTGTCGCTCGTCAGTAGGATTTACATTTCTTTTTCGTATAATACGCTATACAACTGATGTGCAAAAATCAGTAAATTGTGTGTGTAATTTTATATACTTACTAATTTTTATTGAAAATTGATCCTCAGTTTGTATTATTAATTTAAAAGAAAAGAGAAGTGTAATGCTATTCTATTTAAGATAATGAAATAGTTGATCCATTTACATATGAATGCAAAAAAACGAGTGATATAAAAAATGCCATAGTTCAAAAGAAAGGCTATTCAAAATTTTATATTGAATTTTAGTAAATGTGAGACAATTAATATTCATTTTCTATTGTTTAAATGAATGAGTTTCTCTGGTATTTCAAGTAGAAAACTTTTTTCATTGTAAATTGAGTTCAATCCCCTTTTGTCACCAAAGTGAAACAGCTTTTATTTAGACATATACCATTCATTTTATTTAAAGAAGTATTTTAAAAAGTATTTAAAGAAGTATTTAAGTGAAGTGAATCCTATTTACTTAAGCGAATATAATCTGCTATCATGTTGTGCGAAGAGTCTCCTAAGATGGAAACCGCAGTGTTGAGTCCATCTCATCCTCACTGGGCAGCAAAGAAGAACCTTCAAGAAACATTGGCTCATGCTGAAAAGCTAGCCAAGGAGGGAAAACCTCCATGTGCCCCACCAAAGCAAATTTTGCAATATCTCGTCAGGTAACTATTTCCTTTAAAATGTATTAGTATGTATTATTAGAGCTCCCAGTTCCTTTGAACCAATCTAAAAAAATCTGCTTTTACATAATCTACGTATCTGAGTGCATTTAATGAAAACTTGGTGCATTGAAGCTGCATAGTTTAAAAGGGATTTTATTGAGTACCATGACATTGGCAATGACTAAATCCTTTCAGTTATAGAATGATATTGCACGTCCGTGCATAAAAAAGGTGTTGCTTAATATTCGAAATAATAGAACAGCACACATATTTTATGGTTCATGCACCACACGAACACCGAAATGATTTTTAAATAATTTTGAAAAATATACAACTCACTCCCACCAGAATCCAGACTTAGACACTGCTTAAAAGCTTAAAATATATGCATGCATATCGATTGTAGTTATAGTCCCATTTTCCAAATAAATTTGGTTGCGTTAGTACAGCTTATATATGTAGGTAGGTATGTATATAGGTATAAGTGTATAGGTAATGAGTGAATACTCCTCTGGGACGGGTACTGCCCTTGGGAATATCGAACACACAAGTTTTCTCTCATTTTTTTTGTACTTTCATGGCTCTCCACTGGATGTAGTTTGGCAGTATCAGCATTATTTTTTAACAATACAAATGATATATTTTAGAACATCTTGGTCAGTTTTGTAGTACAAGTTGTAGATGCAAATTAGCATTTAGTCTGCTTAACTTTTCCAGTGAAAAACTTTTGTGTTTCATTTTTAAAAAGCGCTTCGCTGTAACGTGTTTATCGGGACAGAGAGCGGTTAAATACATTCGTCAGAATGGAGTAAGTCTAGATAAATAATATAGACAAATCTTTTGTAACAATTGTTTAGTATACTATAAATTTTGCTTCAGTATCCTGTTTTTGTTCTGTATCCATCTACCAAGTTTTCTGTCTTAAATTTCATGTGTAGGTATACTCACATGTCTACACACCTTAGCATAATACTCTAATTTTCTAAAGTTTAAGTAAAACCAATACTTAATGGTTGTTGTATGGGAGAAACTTGATCAGGGAAATGCATTGTACCGACAACACGATAGGAAATAAAATTATTGCATAATATTCGTTACTTTAAATTAATAGTCCAATAAATTTCCGCAATGCGTGGGAAGGAGTACGACAGAAAGGCTTTACAAAATGTACCTATATACCTAAAAATAAAATAAGGCAAATAATCTTAAGCTTTAAGCTATATTAGGTGTGGATGCACGTAGTATGGGATATGGAAAGGATATTGTGCGTACACCTTCGTCCTCCCAGTTTGGGTTTTTCTTTAATCGAACGTGTCATTACTCCTTTTACTGGCCGGCTTCGTCATTTGGAGATTACATTGTCCATGAGACTCGTTGACAAGAAGTCTTTTGCTCTGATAATCTTGTAACTTTAAAAAAGTCATGAACAAGCAGACGTCATTTAGATAGCAATTCGCATACATATATATTAATCATATTATGTTGTCCGTATGAATGGCATGCAGCGTTTAAACTGTTTAATGTTGATAATCCTCCTACCACCCGTTCGAATTCCAAGACTTTTTGCATAACTAAGCAGCTTTTTAAAGCTACAAGTTGGAATTTGTCATAAATTTACTAATTATCAGGTATTGAGTAACGAATCAGAAGCAGCTGTGTAAAGTACAGTACTGTAGTTATGTAGTGTATAGCAAGTCCATAGATCAAATTTGTTTCCATTTGTCTGCTTCGTCCATGGCACACTAGCAGACATACATTGCATTATGCTATGTGACTGTGACGTACAACTGAAAGCTGTTAAGAACATCTCAAATGAAAGTATCCAATAATACATAGCTTAGTTTTTCTTGCAACTGCTCTACATTGAATTTTCACTGAACCCTGATATTTAACCTCAAGAAAGTCTGAGATGTATGACTACCTACCCATTTAGATGTCAGTATAAACTTATGAATTCAAGAAGAACGAAGCAGTTAACCCGCTCTAATAGGCTGGACACCGAAATGATGGTTTCACTATACTTACTCACTCACTCAGAGGGTCAGCTTAGCTTGAACAAAAAGAAACTCGTTTTACATTACTATACTTGCAAAGAAATAAAGGTAATTTGTTACACCAGTCTAAAAAAGTTAAAATGCATATCTTTCTTTGCGGCATGGCGGCATGTGATATTTGCATACTGGCAAAAGTGAAGTAAAAAGTACCCCATTCAAGATTTTCACACAGGATCAATGCATCTTTCCTTTTCTTTAATGTATTTTACAAGGTCAGTGCGAGAATCGGTTTTTGACGACAGGGATATTGTTGTCATAAAAATTAGTTGCACTTCTAACTTGAATGAAAAACGATGCGCCCGTCTTTCTTTTCAATGCTGCAAAAATGTTTTTCTTCTCTGGTGGTCACCTTCAAACGTTCCTTGTATACATGTCATGAAAGTGCCATACATTAGAAGCTGGTTTTACTATAAACATAAATAAGATTTTGAAGATTTTGAAGTTTGGGGGATACATTACTCGTCCTTCCTCAACTAAACTAGCATTGGCAAGCTGGGGGTTTTCTGTTCATATTGAGAAATGTCAGAGGACTTTTGTCCGCCAAAACGCACACATCACTTTTTATTGAATTCATGCCAACTAGGTTTTTCGGTGAGGGCTACATTATGTACTAAGTATTCTTAACATTTTCACAATACAGATTCCATCAATAAACAAAGCATTAAACTGGCTTCTGCCGGTGCCGATGTGCTGCTTTCAGTTTCTTCCTCTTTACAGATTCCCAGTTGTGTTTACTCTCGACGAGAAATGATAGCATTGGCCACGCAGATATTTCTACAATATAACCTTAAGAAAGCTCATGCAATTCTTTTTAAACATGACATTGTCTTATGTGAGGGACACAGAATCATGGTAATTATTGTTACTACAGTACGCAGCATAGCTTATATCTTATACCATGTATTGCTTGGTAAACATTTTTTGTATCTTGGTCATCATGAGAATCAGAGAGGATAGATCATGCTTAAGTTTGGAGCCCGTAAATGCAAAAAACCTCTGACTTTTTACCATTATCAGCAGTTAACCACGTGTTACGCAAATTGCTTCTCGTTTTTCACGCAAATACTGAAAGCGAGTGAACTACATAGTTGATCCTGGTCTGGTTCTCTTCAGACGTTATTGTATATCTGTGTTTAAGTACTACTTTTACCTCATTGCATTCTACAATTTTGGTTTGACTATTGGCTTTTTAAATATCATTGCTATAGTCAATATACACATAAGAATGATTCAGAACTATCACAACTTTTTCACTAATATGCATATACATCATCGTAGCAGATGTACTGCTGAAAAAAAACACGAGTTGGTCTGTCGTGTGCGCACTCAGCAATGCATTAAGAGCATTGAATGAACCTCAACCTGCTCAATGACTGATAAGTCTTTGAATCGCAGTTTCATTCCCTTTCCTCTGAGCACACTAGTGAATGGAACCGGCAGATCACATATCACAGTTAAAGTTGCCGATCATAATTAGTAGTGCGAGTGTGCCTTTGCATTATGGCTGTTGGATTATTTAAGATTTTCAGTAATTTTGACGAACACATCATTTTTCTTCACTGTTTCTGAGTGTTCCTTTATAGCATCATTTTCAATCATCCTGACAACATTGAGTTAATGTGCCCGTGTTTCAAGTTTCCAGAATGAAGCGCGAGATCAAGGGCAGTCGCACTGCCATATTAAGGTGACTAATAGCTATCACATGAGCATTATTTAATATTAACTGTTCAAACGCAAACTTTCCACATAACATCTTGGTGGCTAGAAAACAACGGTGGATAGAGAAAATCTGGAATCTATTTAAGCATTTTCATGTGCAAATGTTAAATAATACCACTTGCGTGATTAGAAGCCAACTGCGAAAAAATCTCGTCATGTGCTTTCTTAAAAAAGCATCATTAGTCATTTAATGATCGTGCAAAGTCTGCCAAGTTTCCTCATTACTATGATAAGTGGTAAAATGGTGACTGTATTTTCCGTTGCGTAGTGCAAAAGTGGACGTTACGTTAACAGCATAAAATATTATTATTATCACCATGTGCATGAATATTTTGTGTTCTCATTATCTTCTGTTTGTACCGATCTCTTAAAACGAACAAATACGATTTTAAGATTTCGGTGACAACGGAAAAGGATGGTGGTTGGTTCTTCTGTAGCTGGAATCATGATTCTTGCTGTTCGAGCCTCCGTCAACAGGATCACCAAGCCGGTGAAGAATATTTTAAAAACAACAAGGTATTCATTTATTTAAAAATAATACAATTTTTGCGTCCTCATAAATAAGATAAGTGCTTTTATTATATGAGTATGATTATGCATTATATTTTCCCGTCCGTCACTTTCATATTTTCTCCATATTATGATTATTCATAAGCTTCTGCTATTATTCTTATTTCCCAAAATATTTTGTGATACTTTTCACACTGCACTCGTGTGTATGAATTATGTATAAAGATTCTCGAGAATTTTTCCTAAGACGTCATATCATACTGAAATCTTTTATCTCTATAATTGACCAAGACCGGCTATTTAAAAGACATTATGGCTTTAATATGTTGTTTTCGTATACAATCCCTACACTTGTTTATCGCGTTTCAATGATTGTTTTAATGCATAATCTAATCATTATAAGCGAAACTAGAATCTAGCCATTAGCCTTGAATTAGATGTTCCCTCTTTAATCTTGAAGTCGGCTTAGCGATGCAATCTAATCTACATTTAAAAACTGCAAATAGTAGAGGTGAAGAGTTGTACAAAGTATTTATCACACATTTTTAATTTGCTAGGATACATTGACGTAAGTATGAAAGTATAATGTTTTGTCAAATACTTTTGTATTCATACATATATAATACATATATGTTAGTATGTATGCATTTGAACAATTATCTGAGAGCGAAAACTTTTTCGTGATTATAATCGCATCCGATAAATTTTTGGTTTTGTTAAAGCTGTAAAAAAGTCGAAAATTATTCCAATAATTTCCTTTGTTTTGCTATTTAATTTTTGGCCTAAATATAAAACAACAATGACATTATTTATTTACTAGCACAATGAGTGAGTAGAATGAATGGTGATAGCCTGATTTTATTCTCTTATTTGCCGGCATATATTTTAATTTTGTTCTAGATCTAGCATGAGCATTTATATTGTACTACTGGATGTATGTATGATGTCCATCTTCAAGAAACTCTTCGGCTACATAAAGATTACAGTAATGCACACCTTATGTAGAAGCTTTCAGCAAAAGTAGATAGACAACTTTCCATGACATCCTAAACAATCAAAATAATATTAACAAACCGGTAAAACCGGAGTACCGAAGAAGCGTAAGTTCATAATAAACCCTTTGACCCTGTTATACTGCAATGAATAGACATTTGATGGAGATATTTTTATTTTTCCTCTAGAAAATTAAAATATTTTGAAAGCTTCAAATGTGATGCAGTTTGATTGAACAATGTGCAGAAATCAATGAGCATTCCGGTCTCCGTCCGAAAATGAATTTTCAAGTGGGTTACAAATTGCTGATTTGTAAAAGCCTATTTCAACGAGAAATTAGCGATTAGACAAGTATAACATTCCTTTTTTCACTTCACACTGCATCGTAGTCATTGTTAAGTGCATTAAGGTAAAATTATACTGTTAAATATTTGATTAAAACACGTTGACAATAATAAATTATAGGGCATTGAAAAGAAGTTGCAAATTTATACATGTATAAAATCTAAAATCGCAAGATGCTCGCAATCTGCTATTCCATTTTAAGTCCTTTAATTCATCTAAACATGATTATTTATTATTCACTCTCATTAAGGCTGATTTGCAGGCCAAGTATGAAATCCATAATAAAGACATTATCAGCAGGCACAACTTATTGATTAATGGGCAAAAATTGCACGTACACCTTTTGCATACCTAAAATACTCATGTGCTTCAGAATATATCCTAAAAATGTTACTATTTTTTATTGCTTCAATATTCAGCAAGTATCCTTATTGAATGAAACATGGATGTTATATTTAAATCATTCTCGGTGAATGAGCCTAATTGTCCAGCATTCAGTAGCATAGGTCTGCTTTTTGATCATTCAATACAGCAGCACCACCGGTCGTTGAGAGGACGGAGAACCACAAATGAAAAGACTGCTTATGCTCAAGTAAATATATTTAGAATAATGGCCCTCTCAAACGCACGCATCATTCATGAAGAATGAATCTTATCTTCATGATGACCGGTGGCTGAAGGAAATTGAGCAGGCTGACAGACAAACTGCATCATAAATTTACGCTTTACAACATTATATCTGCAGTAATTGATTCCCATTACCTTTGGGCATGATAAGTTCATCCACTTATACATACTATGCAGTTCCTTATACGCAAATCACGAGTACCATATAACTAATAATAATAACACAGAATTTTTATTATGTCCGTTACCGACAAGCAGTCTGCGAAGTTCACTCTGGTCGTCGTCGTTCCTTCATCGCATCGCCTAACAAATTATCACAATGCATCCTTCGTATCTCAGTTGTCAGGCTCTCTGCGACAGAAAGGGTAAGGCCGTCGTTTCAAGTACAAGTTGAAGGTGATAGACCAGATAATAAACGGCCGCGGCCACACGCCATTAACCTCATCATCAGCGTCTTGTTCGACCTTTACCTTATCATTGTTTTGCCTTTCTGACCGGATCACAGAACTATTTGCTCATAACCACCACATTATACGACAGCGTCAAAAATGCCATATTTGCAGAATGTCCATTTTTATCTTGCAATTCGTCTCCTTAGGCGAATCGGCGTCTACAAGCCCTTTACTACTTTACTATACAAATTCATTCATACAATATCGAGCCTCAAGTTTCCATTGCGCTGGCTTAATATTTTGACTTGTGGTGAATTTACGCGAAAGTGCAAGTGTAAGGATTTGGTAAATCATAGATACCTCTATTCTTGGTCAGGGATCGTTAGTCGTTAATCGAATCTAAAACTCAAGTATTGTAAACATCAAGGTATCTGTTTGTGAGGCTCAACAAGTGCAAAAATATGGTCGCTGTATAGAAGTTCACTGACGGAGAATTAGTTTTTATCTTATCAGTTTAAGATTATCGTTCTCAAGCAAGACATCTACAGAATGGTTGAAATTATGCTTGGTCACACAGCAGTAAACGAACTTGCCTAATTTTATTTACTCACGTGAAACGCATCCACAATCTCGATTTATAGTCACAGCGGACACGAGTGATTACCAGAAACTCTTTTTCCTGATGATTGATGAATCATACATTGAAATTTTTTCAATATCAAGTTAACACTTGCAAAAGGTATTTAAAATACATGTTAAGGTCATTTTGCAAGTGACGCTCTCTCTCTCTGTCCAGCGCATAGTTCAAACAGTCTCATATTAGATCGTCCTTGAACTTTTACTCGCCATCAGTGTAGCCCTTTTTTTGGATTTAGCAAAATTCTCTATGCAGTTTTTATATCATCATACTCTGTAAGCATAGGCAGTCGGAAAAAAGTAGTAGACGTTTTACATTTGGCTACAAACAATTAAGATTGCTAACATCAATAATGCCAAAGTTTAAATACACACTTGACACCATTGTATTTGAAACCTGCGTGCAAGTTGCGTGCAAGTTGAAAGTAGAAGGTGAAAGAGCAGGCAAGTATGATATGAACATGAGCAACAAAATTTTGAGATTGCTTATATGTTTAATTTAACATTTGCAACGCAGTTACAAAATGAAAGAGAACTTGTTTCATTTTCTGTTTCTCAATCAAGAAGTCATTTCGTTTTAATCTTAGTACCTGCGATAAACATGAAAGTTCTAAATTTAGCAGGTGCGATTTCTAGCAATGAAGTAATGATTGCCCGATTAAACATAGTTGTGCATGTTCATGGGGGATGCAAAACCAAGCATGAAACCATGAAGCTCGGATGACCGAGAGTGCAGAGAGTAGATGTCAAGGGTTATCAATTTACTGACGAGAAATATGTTAAGTTCATTTTACTTGCATGCAAATGCAAGATAACAACAAATGCTTAATAGATACCACGTTATCGGTATTCGGAATGTATGAAACGGTTGTTTAGGTCTATATCGTATCATAGATATAGATGCTCCCATGCTGCTATTAAACTCAATTCGACTTCAAATTACCCCGTCTCTAACTCTTAAACTTTCACGATTTCAGACAGTAAAAGTAAATGATTTTTTTCCCGTCTGAACTCAAAATTGCTATACACTGATCTTAAAACGTACGCGTATATATTTATATCCATAACAATACGATTTTTATTATAAATCAGCATTTTGTCACATGTACATGGGTATAATTCGCCGAGTAAATCCAATCAAACAACATCGTAATATAAGATGAGTTGGAAAAACGCTGAGAAAAATATTTAATCATTCGTTCTATCTAGTTAAATCTGGACAATCATCTTACGCGGTGTCATTGAATGACTTAATAGCTATGGATCGACTTTCTTCCAGAGGACCGGGTTTTTTTTCACAACCTGGCAATTGGAAAATTGTACATTAATATTATTGTTTCTTTTTATATTTCACACTTTCGAAAAAGATGGAGCATCAATGGAACACATAATTCATATTATGTATTCAGCATATATGGTGATTTTAAATGTTTCATTTATGATATTTGAAATTTGATGACTATTACCAGCACTAAAAGGCTAAGCAGTAGCAGTCCAGCAAAACTGTATTATGCATAATTATTCACCATTGAAAATTACACGTATTCATCGAACGCGATTTAGCAAGCAAAGTGAATAGGCGTGGAGAATGGAGAGCCCTCTCGTTGGCTGACTCTGTTTTGGCAGGATAGGATGCTTAGGTGATGTAAAAAGATTTCGGAATAATTTTAAACAGTATGAGGTAATCCGTTATTGAGTTGGAGTTTATAGTTTATGGCAGCCATATAATATAGATATTTTTGTAATAAGCAGGATATTTATCACTAACCAGTAGCAGAGTGATCCTTTTATTGACAAACGACATTATATTATGCTGCTGCAGTGCTGATAGTCAGTCTCCCGATAAATGAACTGTTTCAAGGCATGTAAATAATTTGCATTTGTACGAAATAATGATGATCAATTTACCGCTATACCTCACTCTTACCATCAAATTAGAGGGCTGTAAAGACAACACACATATTGACGAATGATTATTAATATTAAAGTGAAATGCGCAGACATGGTGATTTCGATGGAATGGGTATGACGTCAAAGGATTACTGTCTGCTGAATACATGATTAATAAAAACGTTACACTGCTCAAATAAAAAAGATGCGTGCATATTGTGTGCTATGAAGCCCCGCTATGTGAAAATTCACGAGCAATATAAAACGCGTAACAAAATCTGGCGCAGAACCATTCATTATTGAACACTTTGTCGATTAACACCAGCAGCACCAGTCCGTAAAACTAAGCAGTCATCATAGTCCGTTAAAAACATCGATCAAAATCTATCCATCGTATTGTTACGTATTACATGTCATTTATGATTTAGACAGTCTTCCGCTTATGTTTGGCAATTTATGCTTGATAAAAGTTTCGGTGACATTGGTTTTGGGAAGTGTTAGGACACCTGTCAATATTGCTTGTATATTATATAATACTTTCAATCATTTTTCAATTTGATTTTCGAAAATACCAGCGATTAAAAAGAAAGGAATACGAGTGCCAAAAGAATTGCTCCTTATCTTGTTTACTGTGCATGAAATGACAATGATAGATTCAAATAATAATTGTAATTATAGGATGGGCAGTTTTACTTCTGTCCCTCTGACGCGTGATGATATTCAAGACCTGGATTTAGAAGTACCTGCTGTATCGACCAGAGAGTCCCTTATAAGTCGCTGTTTAGCTGAGCTACCAAAAAACCCTTCGCTCATAACTAGACAATTCATCCGTCTTGAGGACAACGCTGTTCTCCAGTCCCTGCAGTCACTTTCGTCCATGCAGTCTCTTCACTTTAGTAATGCTTCAACAAGTGGTATGCATTCATAAAACCTTAGATTTTGGTTACTATTCCATTGTTATACTACATGTATTAACACGATAAATTTTGTGACGCTTTGCATTGTGCCAACAGATTCATCTGTCACAGCCTGTAACACCGGAGGCCGTTTTCGTGTCCTCACCTGGAATGTTCTCGCTCAAGGTAATGAATCATTTATTAATTTTTTATGAATTAAAGGGATGCTCTACTTTCCCCAAAAACAAATTACGAGAATGATTTGCTTCCTTTTAGCCTTGGCAGTTGGTCATGACAACTTCGTAGGTCTTCCAGATGGAACATTAAACTGGACTGCCCGAAGATTTAGAATTTTACACGAGATTTTACTTTATGATCCTGACGTCATATGCCTCCAGGTAATGTCGAATACTTGTATAATCATTAGTACTGCAGCATACATTAAATAAAATGGGAGACTAACTGGAGTTGACTTTTAACATTATGTTTTTGCATTGTTGCAGGAGGTTGACCATTTCAATTTTTTGAATACTTGCCTGACAGCCATAGGCTACCGAGGAGTATTCTGTTCAAAGCCTGACTCTCCATGTATTTACGTCACGAACAATAACGGACCGGATGGCTGTGCATTATTTTATCGTAAAGATAAATTTGATCTGATCTCTGCTTCAAGTCGAATCCTTGAGATTTGGCGCGTGCAATCCAATCAGGTTTGTAAACCAGATCTAAGCATCAATAAAATGTAAATTATAGTCCTCATAGTTAGTATGTTGAGCTAAATGACGGTTTTCCATTCGGACAACTAGGTGTGCATCTTTGCAACGCTCAGAATTAAGGAAACTGGTAAGCAAGTTTGTGTTGCTACGACTCACTTGAAAGCGCGTCAAGGGGCACTTCTTTCAACTATGAGAAATGAACAAGGAAAAGACGTAGCCAATTACGTTGTGTCTTGTGGAGGAACTTCAAAACCACTAATTGTCTGTGGCGATTTTAATGCAGTTCCAACGGAGCCTGTAATTGAGACTGTTAAATCCAGGTAAGATTACTTATTTAATTATATAATAAGATGATAGATGAAAGCTCCACACATCATATCATTCCGTAAAAGTCTCAAACTCTACATTATGATTTTTAACGGTTTGCGTTTGGTTGGTATATTTCCAGACTATCTGTCGAAAGCGCATATTCTAAATTATATGGAGGAGAAGAGCCTCCATACACCACGTGGAAGATTCGCGGCGATGCCGAATATTGTCATACAATTGATTATATTTTCCATAACAGGTTTGTTCTTCTAAATAACCCTAAAATATGATATTTGATATCTGATCAAAATGTTCAATGCAAAGTACTAATAATGGCTATATTTTTTCTCATTTAAGCTATTGTGACATAGAATCTCTCCTTATGTTACCTACTGAGGAGCAAGTGGGCCCAACTCGTTTACCAAATCTCCGTTACGCCTCGGATCATATAGCAATCGCGTGCGACGTCAAAATCAATTAGCTCAACTATTTTGCTGGAACAAAATTTCTCCGTGATTTTACAAAAACGCAACTTATCCTTCCGTTTAATTATCCTATCGTTCGTCAATAGAACCAAGAACTAGAGTGTAAATGTGTCTGTGTACATGTGCATGAGGATTTCATTCCTCGTTCAAAAACATATAAAAAAGTTTAAATCTCTTTCAAAATACTCTTATACTACTAATCCGATTTTCGTAATTCTAAAACTATTTTTCTACCAAGCGCCTCGAGTAGCCAATGTCTTATTGTTGGCATTATTCGATCTTTTACCCAATATAAGACAAAACCAATTTTAATTAAGATTTTTATTTTATGCGACCGATTCCCTCCTCCTGTTTTTCTTTAGGTAAAAACTTTTTTTTAAACATTTAGTGGGTCATTGTAAATTGTAACTGTGATACAGCGCAATTGGTACATTATGTATTGGTTTCATCACAAAACTACAGCTGGAAACTGTAAAGTAAGCGTGTCTATAGCAACATTATTGCCTGTTAAGTAAAATGTGGCTGATATAATCGGTTATATAAAATATACTAGAATCCAGATTTCTTGTGCTTACAAGTTCGGAACAATATATACATAGCTATTACCTATTTCAGTATAAATCATTGTCTTCAGTATAAATGGTAATAATGCTTCAACTACATTACCGCGCAATGGTCATTGTTTCTCCAGTGAAACAACTGTCTACCTGTCTTGAGTAATCGCTATTCTAGAATATAATACGCAGTTTACAAAGCTTCAAGTCCTTACCAAAGTTCTTGTTCTTTACCGCAGCTTAAACCATATATTTTACAAATACCAGTGAGAATGATGAATGTGATCAATACAGATTTCAATTTTATGTAGCGTACGATTATATATTATGCGTATGGGGATGATGTACGTTCCTCGTATATAATTTTTTTTAAATGAAAACTACTAACTTACGTAAGAATTTAGATTAAGCAAACGAATAAATACAAAGTGAAGAAAAAAAAAAAACAAATAAATAAACGCTCAGTTTACAACAAAGAATCTATAAGCCTTCAAAACTGCAATTTATTTCTTATGGCCATTTAAAATATATTCATCATGATGTTCACTTAATTTACCATGTTGCATTATTTGGATCATTATAATTAATAAGAATTCTCATAACAGTAATAATAATAGTAAAACATTTTTATAGAAAATTTGAATGCACCGAGAGAATGGGTGGCTAAAAATAGTTACCACATGTGGAAAGTAACCAAAATAAGCAAATAAAGCACACTGTGCAAATATAAGACTAGTGTTACATCAAGCAAGGTTTTGTCAATTTTTTCTTGATACTTGTGTATAAATATGTATCAATCAATCTTTTTTTTTTTATATTTGTAGTACTTTACAAGCCTTAAAACCTATTAAATTATAATAATTATTTTAATACAATTTTAACTAGTCTCTTTTAATTTAAGTGTTGTAAAGGTAAACACACTATTGCTGAGAATAATGGTAAGATTGGTTAATATCGTAAATATCATGGTAAGCAGTTAGCAGAAAAGGTAACGAACACCACTTGAAACAAAGACGATGCGTGGCTTGTTTTTAAAAAAATGGAAAAGTTTTTTTGGAGGTTCACCTTGCAATTGCATAGATTCATTGTAAAAGTTTTGAATAACATTCAAAAGCACAAACGGCAAAATACTAGACATGCCGTATTATCAATACATACAGTATATCTGATTAGCATTAGGTATGGATTACATTACTTTTAATAAGATACATAGCAATTTATTATTTAACCTATTTATAAGCAATGAAAAAGTGTAACAGTGCCCATCAGTCCGGTAAATATTTTAATCGTTTCTTTCTCGTCTACTCACCTACATAACCTGGATAGATATTACATTATTTAGTTTTAAAAGAATTTCATACTCTTCGTTTTTATTGCTTATCAAGTAATATTGTCATCTTTGCCACTTCTGTTACTAACAATATTTGGACAAATTAAATTTTCGTTTTCGCTGGTATATTTTTGTTTTATGTATAGCAAAATATTATGTATGTTTGTAATCATATTCATCATGATATTACTATACCATCTTTATTCAGAAAGATATCAGTTAAAAGACACACGATACTTTGTTTTTAACAAGACAAAAAATGATAATTATTCGAAATTTTATAATGATAACACTTGAAAAGGCAGCTGTAAATTTTGATTCACAATATTAATATTTTTTTATATTCCAGTAGAAAAAGGAGCATTTTCTAAAGCTAAATTGGTCGTTGACAGGAATGAGGTGAATAGTTTCGATGTTAGGAATCAAGAGTCGGTTCTTGTGTTCCGATGATGGCATGAAAGTGGGGATGACGATGATGGACTTGAAATATAGATACCTTTAAACTTGCTTTTCTTGGTCGATAACTGCAGACAAACAAGTCGTTGTAATATTAGTTGTTGTAAGATACGATCATTTGATATCATTTTAGTTAGCAAAAGAAGACACCACGTATTTGGCTCAATTACCTTCCTTTGTAGGCAAGGAATTTTTCTCTTGGGTTTCCGCATGTTTAAGCTTCTTAGTGTCGAAGCTTTCAATTCCCTCAATCAAGTTCTGCTGAACCTTCTCTGTTGCAATGGCTGCAAAAAGTAGTAGATAAAAAGGTAATGAAATCATTATACACAAAAATGTAAATATTCTTTTTGAAAACAGACAGCATTTCAGTCAATCATCTGCATGTCGCAACTAAAGCATTATTCAGGACAAACCTTCTTTATCAGGAAGAATAATCTTCTCCTGAGTCTCAGTATGCTTAAGCTTGTTCGTGTCAAAGGCTTCAACTCCCTTCAAGATCGCTTGTTGAGTTTTCTCCGCTTGCAAATCTGAATGTAATAAAGAATCAAACTTGTTTTCATCAAACTGTCTTACTCTAGCATGACTCTCGACTAAGATATTTAATTTCCACATTACATCCAGGTACTACTTTTCCCCAAAGAGTTTACGACCAAGTAAATCATTTGATGTTACATTTTACATTTATCATGACATACTTGTACATAAACGCATACAGTACATAAAAATTAATTTATAAGCCATGGATTTGTATTAACATTACAAGCACAAAAGCTAAGTGGGTGTTACTGCGTGCAAACGAAGCAAATCTACGAATAAGACATTTTAGACGCTAAAAAATGTAAGAAATAGAAATGAAACAAGTTTGCAACAAAACACCTTCTGCACTCGGAAGCACGACTTTCTCAGTGGTTGTTGTCTGCTTGAGGCCTTGGTTCTTATCGAAAGCCTCTACTCCATGTATAAGTTCCTCGTGCTGCTTCTCCTGCTTCACATCTTTCCAAACAATGGTGATTTAGAGGGCAAAATCATAAGAAAACAATTATCAAAGCTACTATTTTCGTGCAAGACAAGGCTTCATGCAATTTTTGGTAATAATACAGTCAGACTTTTAATAAACTGGACATAACACAAGAAAACAATGAGTTTAATGCCGTAGCCATCTTTCTCTACAGCATTTTAATGTGCATCAGCAATTAACTGAACAACAAAAATGGTTTAAGAACTTTAAATTAACTGATCGTATCAACACAGCATTCCTTAAACGCATGCGCATGTCAAATGTGCAGCAGTGCAAATTAAATAGATTACAATAATAAACGTTGCTGTGCACTGAAATAAAAATAGCCGAGAGACGAAAAAGTAGTGCTTTACACTAACACTTCGTACCATGTTCTTATTAAAGATGCAGTCATTCAGCTACAAGCATGCGTGATTTGCTTAATTTATGGTCTTTGTGACGCAACAGAGCAATTTCTTAATGAAAATTAAAAACTGTATTTGTGGCCTTTTAGGTGAAAACTTTGTTGTAAAGTTATGCTGTAAGTGTAAGTTTTATAATTCGCTATTTGAGTATCCATATTTTTCTTGGTGCTCTTGTATGCTGATAGTCAGATTCGCACCTCTTAACTACACAAATCCTTATTTCATTTATAATTACTTGGTAAGTAAAAATGTGTTACATTAGGTTAGGTTTACCTTCAGCAGTTGGTAAGACAATCTTTTCTTGAGTGGAAGCTTTCTTCATGAGTTCAGGCTTAAAGCCTTCCAACTCTGACTTCAAATCTGCGTCAACCTTTGGGAGGTTTTCAAGGGATGGAGATCCTACTTCAGCCATTATAGTGGATTTACTGTCTAAAAAACAAGACACAAACAGCAATTAATATCCAGATTCCTGTCACAACTTTCACTAGCCAGTTAATAGCACTTAGAAATTATTTTATGCCACACGCCTATTTAGTCATTTTTTTCTAACTGAGGAATTTGATGCAGTTACCAATATATTTGTAGTTATTTACTGTCAAAACAATCTCCTTATCAGTTATGCAAGAGAGTTCAAAGGAATTTGCATTTGAAGTGATATCACGTAAATATGTGGAAAAAACTACACTTCCTATGTCACATTGGTTCAAACAAATGAAAAGTGAGCATAAATTATTCAATACTACACTCATCATATGCCAACGCCAACCCAACACCACATCATCGTTCATAAAACCCATTCGTGCAAAATTTCATTGTAAGGAAAAATGTTAGTAAGTGGCGATACCACAATATCCAGGAAGTCTTTTTGATTCTTGGAGCTATCGACATATAAAAACAGAGCTTAGAAGCATAATATGAACTGTTATCAACCATTACATATACCACCACCACAAGTTCACAAATGCAAACGTATATCCGTAAACTTAAAAACTACAACTACAGCTACATACCTACGTTTTAATATTTGCTCATTATCATCTTCATTGTCAAAAAATCCAATCGTTCCCCACTCTTTAATGAAAAATCTAGCTTTAGGTCACAGTCATATTTTACGGGGTAACATTACAATTAGTTCTGATGATTTTTATTCTAACCCAACCTTCTGTCTCATCAACTTGTCGCTGAGCACGTATACCATGAAAATTGCATGAAGTCGTATTTCCAATTATACGCACACACACGGCCACAAAATCTAGTACATGTGTGCAAATGAATACTTAGGGAACGCTCAGTTTTGATTCATCTAGGAAAATGCACTTCACGCTGATTTCTTGCCACCAGCCACTT
Organism: Willowsia buskii; assembly: GCA_034700685.1. NCBI lineage: Eukaryota > Metazoa > Arthropoda > Collembola > Entomobryomorpha > Entomobryidae > Willowsia > Willowsia buskii. The sequence goes on along the minus strand of JAQIXW010001300.1, from coordinate 501 downwards.
CTCCATTTTTTATTACTAATGCACAGGTCAAAGATCCGATGAGCTAAGCATGAGTAGAGGCTGTCTAGTGTTTAATATGGAAGAGGAAAGCTCCATAATAACGTAATATAATAACAACAATATATTATGCGGTGGAACACCACATTATTAAAATTATGAAACTAACTAAAATGCTAAAACTCAATTGTAGTAAGGCGATGGTCAACGGCATGCATGCATATCGAAGCTCAAAATATTTCAACATAAATGTGTGCAATAAAGTGGCGGTGGATGTCGAGGTTTTCTCTGCCCTTTTGCTTTTTTGAAAAAATTTGCTACATGCTCGTTGCTGATACCAAGTCCAGCCAACCGAACCAGCAAAAATGGTTTCGGCTTCAACTTACAACTCCTTCACAGCTACGATTCTAACATGCATTATCTCAAAGTAAAATCAATTTCAAATATTCCAGCTCAGCTCACATTATTATTGTTATCTTCTTCCAGCTCAAAACTTTCTTTAAA